>JAHZNB010006386.1:0-25001 GCA_027744295.1 Callyntrura guangdongensis
CCGGATGGGCTAAACTGGCTAATCCAATTTAAAAATGGTCAAATACCGCTTTCTTACATATAATATTTCTCAATATCGATTCTCGGATTCTATAAGTTTCATGCCGTTGTTTCCTTTTAAAAACATAGTAATCACATGCGAAAAAATCCCTCAACCAAACCAATACTTTTTATCAGTCAATTTGCTTGGTCACAGTAATAATAAGAAATCATGTGCAGTGAAGAAATAATTGTGGGTAGTATGAAAGTAACCGAGCGAAACTGACTGAATCTGACCAAGTATTCTGAAAAATAAAAGACTTTCTTTCTCCAGCCGCAAATTGACATCAGCATTTAATAGTCTTCAAACGTCACATCAACTGAAATCATAAAGCTTTTCCATTCTTAATGGGAAAATGTTGTATGTGTCAAAATTCGTTAGTTAATTAAATATATAATAAATTGGACACTCACATGAGTCACATGCGTCATCAGTATAAGTATACATAGTGGAGCTACTTACTTACCTACTTGTTTGGTTTACGTTACATGACGTATTATCGTACTATTTCATTTTTGTTTCATCCAATAATGGTAAGTTTTTTTCCAACTAGACATATTACTTATTACGTACATACCCTCGTTATTAAGGACTTTAAATGACTTCATAATAGTATGTTACGGGTAAAGCAAAGTTTATAGTGTCCTTGTACTGCTACGTTTTTTACACAAAAAATAACCACGGGGTATTAATTTTGTATTTACTAATGTCTACATTATCTTTTATGAAATGTATGAATGAGTTGTATTGGAACATTGGAAGCAATACAGAGAAAGTACTATATCAATACATTAATATATTGCTATATTTGACGTTTGATATCAATTTTGTGTTTAGCTCATATCGCTACTTGTCAGCCAAAGAACAATCTCTTCGTGAACAATTTAGACTGGCATTGTCTTGTTACTTGCTACATTATATATGGCAGGAAAAGTAAAAAAAACGATTTTCTGGCAGTTTGATGTCTACTTTCAGTCCAAATTGTTACGTTTGCAATTTACTGAATGTACGGTAGACTAGCAAAGAGAAAGCGGAAATCAAAAGCTTTCACCCACTCTACCAAGCATTAGTTCATGTACAAGGCACCTGGCACCTGTCTGTAGGTGCTACGATAGTACCACCACCACCAGCATTGAGAAGAATGACATAATATGACATTATGTCATTCAATGTGTTGTGAATGTACCTACCTACTATCAAACTTACATGTCTGAACAAATTTTTCGCAAAAATCATTGAAGGTATATAAACTTGAAAACCCTGTATATGCGTATTTACTATATATTATATGTATATACGGTCACAATTTGTGTCAACTGTTACATTCCAGCAGCAGCCATTAGGTAACTTTTAAATAACCATACCTAAAAAGAAAAAAAAAATGGGTTTCGTTGTTCTCCAATACAACCTTGCCTCACCTCAAGAATTTTTTACCGAAGGTTTTTATCCATCACTTACCTACCAATACTTACACTTCCAATCCACACACGTACTACATATGTAGCTGTTTTTACCTGGGAAGCGAGATTAGGATCATCATTTGTCAGAAGAATTACTTTCTAAAGTGGTTTTTGTAGTCTCCAGTGATTACGATTTTTTTGCAGGTTCTTTTGTTTCATGCTATACATTCATTACGAAATACGCCAGATCCAGATTTCCTCTTTCCGTTTACTTTCTCAACGACACGAAATTGTAGACTGTCACTGTTCTTTGCACACCATGGTTTCTTTCGATTTGCTTTAGTTGACGTTTTTGTACATATTTTCCCTATTCATATGTAGGTACAATAAGTATCGATATGTGTGTAGTCTATGTTATGTGTAGGTATTCGTACTCGAGAGTGGTTTCTACTTGCTTATTAAGACAAACGACCAAGTAACGTGAGAAAATACATTCCAAGAATTTTTTGTTGTTGCTGCTAAACTTTCACTTTCTCCTATTTTTTACAGTTGACGGTTTTCACCATTTGAATTCTTATATGATTGCTTTGTACGTGGTTACGTTCTAATAGATAGGTATGCTGTATGTTTATGAATGACATAAATAAGGGCACATATTCTTTTGTTTGAATACTAAAAGTTGTACATTTTTTCTAAATCGTGAATGTTTAAACATTTCACAAGAATTTAGGACAGCTTTTATCAGGCGCTAGGGGATTTGCATGCAGTCCAGGGAAATACCTACAAACATGTAGCATACAGGCACATATGGGGTGTTTCTCTGAACTTAAGCTGAGACGGTTACAGCAAAAAATTAGTGATCCATGCCGTCACAAACGTGCCCCTTTATATGCTATGAACTTATAATTAAAGCTTTGCGTCCATATCCAATCCTTTTTCCTCGAAAAACATACTGACTAGCTAGTTCGTTATTTGATACATGTATGTCAGGCTTTGCAGTAGTAGACTATTTTTACAATTATTGATCATCCGAAAATTACAACATTCGTATATGTGACTTAATTGGTTTTCGTAGTCACGTCATACGGACACGGATTCTCTAAGCATAAACAATTGCACAGACCTTCCGAACGTTTTTATTGCAGTGGAGAGGACAATTTCTTAGGATTATTCATTAGCAGTAGTGTTTCTTCACTTATTCTTATTCGTGGAATTAGTCTGCATGCATAATTAATAGACATCGAGGTCGTGCTGCTCTATACTTTGTAGAAATTGACGGTTTAATACATTTTCTCTGCGAACAACAGTTGTTGTTCTGGGACATTTGCTCATAACATGACATGTTCAAAACAAAGCTAATGTAAAAGTTGTTGCAAGTAACCCCCGAAAGTTTGCATATTTGTGAAAAAGGGATTGTATAACAATAACAAATACGTATAATATTTTCAGCAAAAGCACAGACGCCACTAAAACGGCGCTGTGTAATAATTTGATGGCGTGAAGCGTAGTACGCATTATAGAGAACCAAGGGTTGAGAGAATATGTAGAGAGCAAACATGTGTGTATATACACCTATGCTATAAAATGTAAGGATATGATTATTATCACAAAACTACTTGTAGTTCAGTACAACGTGCAAACACTTTGGAATTTTGTGATGGGTGAAGATACAGCGACATGGCTTTGATTAAATTTTAAAATATGGCATTCGTGCGTTTGTGACAAGCAGGGTTTTATTTTTAGGTTTCTCTATTTTATTTTAAATATGCGCAAATATTGTGAATGGGGGAGAGGGACGGAGAGAATTAGGACACATTCATAAATTTCTTGAAACAGGCCACTGCAACTCTGTATCCTCTAATGGTAAAGCAAATCTACAAAGTACTTTCCGAGAAGTCAAGTAAGTTTGATCATACTATTGTACACATATGCACACTATTGTACACTGTTATTATCAGAATCAAAATATGTACAATGTGCAGTGTACTACACAAAAGTACATTAAAAATCTCCATATTTGTACCCAGCAGAACATGCGATATTAAAAACACAAAATCGTGTACTTAAACACTGTGAGACCTTTTTACTGCTGAAAATGGGTTGTAAATATATTATGAAGCTCTCGTCCCTAGGATTTTGCTACCTTAATTTGAAAGTAAAATGACACAATTCACATAGGTCCTAGGAGAAGGTACAAATACAGAATCTTCTCGACACTGACACATCTCCACTGTCAACACCACTAGACTATACACAGCAAATTTCATGACATTTTTATATCCATAAATATGTTACTTGTAACAAGATACCCAATAACACAATACCTTTATACAGTGTATTATACAGACATAATTAAACGCCTGCAGGTATGTGCCATTTCTCGCATATGGTTCAATCGTGTGTCAGTATAGAGGAGCACGACGCGCAAAAATGTTTTGCTAGCCGGCTGCCATTCAATTGCTAGTTGATAGTATTTTTATTTAAACTGTCATTAAATACTGAATGTTTTACCATCCATATTAAGGCAACATTACAAATCACAATTATACCAAAATGTAATGTCAAAATATTATGTAGAATCGTTTCCCTGTGAGGTTGTTACATTTCCTTTGAAATATACACTCAACTTACTACCACTTATTTTTAAAATGTAACAGTTCAAATATTTTGTGGCATCAATGTCATCAGTTGAATACGTACCTGAGGATTGTAATAGTAATGAAATGATGAACGAGGATGATTGTACATTTGATGTACAGGTAATCTTGCTACCTTTTCACCGTGACTGTAATAATGGGTTGAATGAAAGGAGACATTCCGCAAGCTAAACTAATGAATGTCCGCAGGCAAATTTGAACAAAATTTTTAACCTGAGCCTGAACATTTCAAATAATTTACGTAGGCGTGTGTCATACTTTTTGATAAGTGCATTTTAAGTTTGTATAACCAGATTGGATATTCTCAGTCTATACAGCTTACTATGAAAGGTCTTTTTACAAAAGCGTGATTTTTGACTTTCTTGAATGAACCATATATTAACAAGTCTGTAGCAAATTAACTAAACTTTAATATTGTAATTGTAATTCAGCTTTATTTTTTATTTAATGTACTGCAAATTATCAGTACATAATAACTGTTTCCCATACCATAACACATTTAATAAATGTTTTTTTTTAAATCCGTTAGAAATT
The DNA here is from genome assembly GCA_027744295.1 of Callyntrura guangdongensis. Lineage (NCBI taxonomy): Eukaryota > Metazoa > Arthropoda > Collembola > Entomobryomorpha > Paronellidae > Callyntrura > Callyntrura guangdongensis. The sequence goes on from JAHZNB010006386.1 coordinate 4,631, forward strand.
AGAATATTCACCTAACCATTTTTACTTTATCATACTTTCACTGGAAGCTGATATGCTCTCGTTTCTTACAAACAGCTCTTGGCATTCTGATAACTTTTATAAGCTCATATATCTTTAACGTGACGTTAAGAGAAGTTAAATACCTTTCTCCTTAATTATACAACCTTCGTTGTGGCAGTAATAAGATATCAGTGATATCAGATTGTTTAATAAAATAGAAATCAGCATATGCGAAGAATCATTTTTAACCAAATCAATTTGTTATGAAATCGGGTTCAGGTATATTAAGTACTGTGCGACATTTAAAAGCATTTAAAGTGGTAATATGAAATGAATTAAATAAAATAGAGACTACAATTGACAAATATCATATTATTAAACCATGCACATTTAATGTATAGTATTCCCTCTTGCGTTGGACAGACAGGACAAAGTTCAACTAATAATAAATGAATGTGTTTTTTTTCAAATTTTAGTTTTCTGATTAAAAAAATCTGATTTGTTTTGCTTTCAGGTTGATTTGGAGCATCAACGCGAAGTATCGAAACACGAAGGCGCCGCACTAGCTCAACTTTGGGGTTGCTCGTTCCTTGAAACTTCAGCAAAAAATCGAACAAATGTAAATGACGTATTTGCAGAAATAGTTCGTGAAATGAATTGCCGGCCAACGAAAAATAAACAGTCGTATTGTTGTAATTGTTCTTCGTCTTGTAGCATACTTTGACGAGGAGGTTATTCCCTTGTACCATCCTCCCTCATCCTTCACCTCAAAATCCAACTATATATAGATAAAAAATATTATATTTGAAGCAAGAGAATAAAAAACTGGCGACGACAGCAACGTAGAGACCGAGACTACTATATACAATATGATTCGAACTGTACTGTTAATATACTACTTTTCAATACCGATTGTTTGTTATATAAAAGCATTCAAAATTTAAAAAAGAAATTTAGAACATTGCGGTTGAAACAATAAGCTAGAGACCTAAATTAAAATTTCATTTTACTGTACAACAACGGCTAAGATAATAATAATAATTTATATAATATTATTATACATAAAAAGATTGAATTTACTCTTTACATACATGATGCATATTATATCATTTTTATATATCGTTTAGGATAATACAAGAATGACTAAGAAATAAAAATAAATCTATAAAATATTCTATATATTCGTAAACACGGAATGGCAAAATGCTATATTGTTTGTTTAAAACAAAATAAAATTGTTTTTAGCATTTACTGTTATGGAACATTTATTTAATGAAGTGTCAATTTGCAAAATTTTCATTAATAAATAATACATATGACAGGTAATACAGCGTATGTTATTCATTCAACCGTTTGATGTCACTGTAATAATTGTGTCAACCGTCTAGACTCTAGACTAGAATATTCCTTGAGGTATTATTACACACTGGTAGCGGTTAGCGTTTGGAAGATCTGTCAAAGTTTAAGTGAAATTCCAACGCGTCCCGTACAATAACAAAGGATGTATCTACTATAAAAATTTAAAACTACAAATTAGTTGGTTTCCAGCTTTTTGTTTCGTTGTGTATTGAGTACGGAATACTTGAGTCAATCCTGGTACTGGAAGTATATAGTTGAATGTGGGATGATGATGATGATAATATTTTTCAATGTCGATGATAAAATGCTAATTTTGTAAATTTGTAATAATATTTGTACGAAACATTGATAACATCACAGCTGCAGCCATGGTGGGGGTACCATGCTATGGTGCGTCTGTAGCTCCCACACCATCTATGTTAGAAGTAGGGAGTAACAGACATTTTTGTTGCAATGCTAATAACAGCTATTATGTCGATGATATGCGGAACAAGATTAAATTGTACATCTACTATTTAATGTATGATCAGTCTCGTTGTTATATATTTTAAAGTACGTGTACGGTGTACGTGAGTGTAAATGTACTGCATATTAATTGTGAAATAGGCCAAAAAGCTTTTGAAATTTTGAATGGGTATGGAACTAGTACCAGTTTTGTACTTTGTACCGCATGGACCTTCCAAAATAACTGTTCATATCAATTAAAACCTAATGAGAAGTCTAGATAAATTTGTTTTTTTTATTAGAAGTTCTTGTTATGCAACAATTTGTCATTTTCAAAATGGGTTGAGAAGCGCGGATTTGCTGAAATATCAGTTTTAATTATTAACACCCAATTAATATTTTTTTAAACAAAAGAAATGACATTTCCGTTAACCGTTTTGCCTGTTCGACGTATTATATCACATCACAACAAGTAAATACAAACAATAGGCTCTGAAACAATATAAGAATCAATTATATACCTGTATATTCCGTGCTTTCTTCTCAGATTTATTCAAGCCATATACATTATTTTAACAGATTTAGTGTAAAAGGAAACACCTATAATATTATATAATCGTAAATGATCGTATTATTAAAAATATAATGTTTGAAAATATCAATGGGTTTTATCCTTACGTTTTGACGAGTGTAAAAAATACATAAATTTAGCGATGAGTTATATTGTACTTGTTAATTTTCAGACACGTGTAATGGTGAACACCGTTCCTAATCCCTTTTACTTTTAATTTAGTAAAACGGATCACTGCTATGAATAAAAACGCTGCGCTTTTCTTGTCTCTAAAAATCACAATACAATTATTATTATTACTTTAATAACCTACGTCAATGTACCGAGTAATTTTGATAACATATGTTATACTATGTACCCATCACTTAATACGCATACGTACGTACATGCATACTTATTACATATTATTCATTATTACTTATAATAATGTGAAAGAAAACTGTAAACATTATTATTCATGTTGCCAAGCTTTGTTTTGATTGTTTTTAAGTTGAATAAAAATATAATACTGAAAAATGTAACAGCTAAAATGCGAAATCTACATACATACATACCTCATACCTTTACTTAAAAGATAAGTGCCTATCAATATCGATTGAATTTTCTCAACTATCTATGTAGGAATAGGAATACAAGAGCGGACTTTAAATATTTTAGACAACACGAAAATATTAAAAGCAAAACTTAGCGCGCAATAAACATCAAAGGAATTTTTCAAAAAGTGTCCGTTGTTTATATAATCAATTACAGTTGAAATCATAGTAGGAGACCCTAATATAAAGAGAAAATATGATAGTATTCTCCAGTTCGTTCTATACATTTTGATACCAACATGTCTTGCATTATTAGGTAAAAAGATACACATGAACTTGATTATTTCCGTAAATCTCTGAATTATGGCATATAGAGTCGTCAGAAAATGTACTTAAGTTAATTTTTTAACAACGGCGAATGTATTGACAAGTCACAATGTGGGATTTTTGCAGTATCTGACAAGTAATTTGTGTTTGGGTTTCGACTGTATTTATGTTTTTTTGCATTGTATGGAAAATAGGACTTTCGTCAGTTAGGGGCTTTTTTAAAAAGTCAAAACCGTAAGACGGCTTTCATTAAAAAGTCAAAATAGTAAGAGGGCTTTTCAAAAGACACGCTCGAAATGATGTTTCCGTCAATGCCACATCCCACTCCATTGTTTGTTTTAATATGAAGTAATAATTAATTATTCACCTAATAACCTTGAAAAATAATACAAAAAGCTCAGTCGCTGAAGATTGCTATGAGTAATTTTTTTACTGCAGTTACCAAACCTAAAATCCCTAAAATAGGTACAACTATTAAACTCATATACTCGATACATTATTGTCGCAATTAGCCCCCGTTTTTTGCAAGAGTATCTTGGTAGTCACGTCTTGCCAATGAAGTTGACTTCCTGAATAGAGCATGCAATTAATACGCATTATCATATAATTGCATGGCGCCAACACCGGCCCTTTACAACGACATTAATATTTAAAACATTTAGTATTAAACAAGGCAGTCGATTCCCTAAAACTCGTACAAATATATACCCCACGCAACAGCTATATAACCAATTAACCAATGATTTCAATTCCTGTATGTACTGCCATTTTAACGTAAGTAGCTTTTTCATACTAAACTACAAAAGGGTTACCCGCAGATAAGATCTTCAGCAGATCAGCAGGAAAGAGCATATATTACGGAAGCATAATATCACACGTCACTCGCACTCACAACATTCTCCAGATGCTTGATTGCTTGTTTGTCGATGGATGGAATCATAAAAATTGTGTTTTGTACTTGGTTATTATTACGTTACGTACGTGTGTGTAATCCAGAAGTAAGATTCAACTATTCAAGTGAAAATAGTTTTAAATACACCAATGTTTGAGGATGTGTATGTGTAAACTGTAAGTACGCCGTTGGAACATTTCTGACGTTGACACAGGCACAACTGACGTGCTAAATTGTATTCAACGTTTTCTATAAGCCGATGATAAAAATGACTGAAACGCCTGCTAAAAAGTTAAAAGTTTCAGATGAGGGCGGTCCTTTGCTCATTAATTCGGTATGAAATTTACCTAATTATTTTTGTAACTTTCTTTAATATAATAAAATAATTTGTATTATTAATTTTATGTACATTGTGCCACGCGATTCTATTACGAGCTCGCAATTTACTGTAGTTAATTTTTACTAGGTATTGGAATGTCTTTTTGCCTGTTTGACTGTTGATGATCTCAAAAAATGTCGTTACGTTTGTACGGTGTGGAAAACAGAAGCTTTTCGTGCTATTAGGAAACGTGACTACGTATTTGTTAATTTGAACACTGATATTAAACAAAAAACATTTTTGGTGTCGGATATAGCCCCGAATTTCAAACTATTTTCATTTAATGTCTGTACTTGGAACGAAAAAGCTTTGCAATACTTTTCATTGACTGAAGTCAACAACCTCTCTGTAGTTTTAAACCTTACAGAGAGTAATGATAAGACTAATTTCCAAAGTCTTGAATATCTGCTAGTGGCGTTTGCTAATTCGCTAGTTGGACTTACTGTGAGGGTAGATTATAATAAAACCACTGTCAAACATGGCATACCAGAAAGATTGTTACATCTTAAATTTTCAAAAATGAAGAGACTTACCGTTATATGCAAGCACAATGACGTTTCGTGGTTGCGCGAATTATGGATAACAATGTTCAAAAGTTCTCCGGTGTTAAAAGTATTAGAGTTTCGAAATTTTAACGACGACATATTGTGGAGTGATATCAGCAATTCGTCAAATTTTCAAAAGTTAACTGATCTGGAATATGTGCACAGCAGCTATACACTTACTCTAGGACTACATCAGCAACTTATACAAACTAATTTGCCTGTAGACTCATTGAAACGATTGTGTATATCATTTAGGGATTCGGATTCTTCATTGATTCATGACATTTTGAATAAAGTTGCGGCGAAATTAGAGGTGCTAGAATTTTACACGCAAGATGAAACCCCTTTATCACCAATAGATTTTCCAGTTATGCTAAGATTAAAATGTTTGGATGCCGGGCGCTCTCAGTTTTCATTTCCCACGATAGTAACTGAAAAATTTCCACAACTTAGCGAAATAAAAGCAACATATTGGGATTGGGTGTATGGTCGAGAAGATTTACCAGATGTGCATTATTACTGGAGGCCAAGCAACCAACATCTTGGGATAACTAATATCCATCTTCGCTTTCCAGATTGGACAAAACTTGATTTCAACTACAGGCGACTAGAAAACTTTAACGAGTTTGCGGATGTTTTACAGTCTAAATTTCCTGCAGCGTGCAATTTTACTTTCTACAATGTAACACTTTCAAATGATGTAAGACAAGCCCTGGATAACTTTGTAAATGTTTTTGAATTCTCAATAAAAACGTTTAGTATCTCGAGCTACTGTAAAAGTAAAATTCATGATGCCAGCCCATGCGAATTAACAGCAAGCGATGAACTATTGTGTCAGAGAGGTAATACATAAATACATGCAAAATGGAATGATTCCGGGCAAATCTTTTAAGGTTCAATTTTGTATGGTTTTTGACATATATTTTCAAGGTTTATTGAAAAAGTTTTATTTTTTAGAGTTGGAAATTTTTGATTTGTGTCCACAAGAGTGGCCTGAAGTATGGAGCCTGCAAAGACCATTGCTTTCTACAATTCGCGACGAATGGTTAGCATCGTTGTTGCCGTTTGGCAAGTTGCGTATTTTAAAGCTTTTATGGGTAAGATCATTTGTTAATCTGTATTTGCTACACTCGTGTACTTTTCAATCATTTCTCTTATCAATCACTTTACTTTTGTTATATAGTACTATTGGAAAATATGTTTGATTATTGTTACAGGCAAAAGACTTGCTGTCGCGACTAAATTTGGCTAATCCGAATGTTCTCCCGAATTTAGTCCACCTAGAGTTTGTTGGTAATTTATGCGTAAATAGATTTGATAGAGCTTTGCTACGAAAGTCCAGACCACAATTGAATGTAGTACAGCACAAGAGATGCCTTTGTGATAGTGAAGATTGGTGGTATATGAATGAAAGCGACAGTGGCAAGATTTTTAAAAGACTATTTTCGTATCAAGTAACAGGAAGCGTGACATCGTTTTACAAGAGAATTTTATTCGATTTGTTGACATGACTTGTGGTAAACAATTTAAATAATAAAAGTATAATTTATTATTTTATTTAAATTTAAATACGGTTCGTGTGTAAGCCTAGCCCTTTGCATAATAAAGATAACTAAACTTCCCGTCAATAGTATCTTAAAATACTTACAAAACAAATTTCTTTACACAATTTTACACACACAAGGTTTCGAAAGTGCCTAGAACGTACATCTTATCCTTAATTATACTATAAATAAATAAATCCGCCGTCCGTGAATACTATTTTGATATTCATCCCGTTTTAATTTGACCCTGAGGACTCTGTTGCGAAACAACAACAGGTTTACCAACTACAACGGCTGCGGTTTTTTGATCCTGGTTCCGTAGTGCCATTACGCCCATCTGCAAACTTGCACCGAAATAACCAAATTCTGTTTTATATTCCTCAACCATATCAGGAGGTTTTCTGAATGACTTCAGAACGGGGCTCACTAGTTTCTAAAATATTCATCGATACTAAACATCAAAAACTTGTATATTTTAATACAATACAACGAAAATTTTAATCTATATGATAAATTTTATCCCGTACCACAATTAATCCCTTTATTTTTTGGGCGGACGCTTTATCTGCCTGAGTATGTCCAACACCTTCCAAGCAAAATTCCACCCTTGTTCCAATCTCAGAAATGACAATACTGGGAATAATTTCGTGCAGCTACAAAAACGTATATAATTTACATTAATGTCAAAGTCAAACGTACAAGGCGATCTATGAAATATTTACACATGTAAATTACACACTTACATATTTTTCCAAGTACAAGGTTTGATTATCCAAGAGACTTTTAACCATCCTCATTAAATATATAAGTAACGCCAGATTATAGTGAACTACGTTAACTCGAACACCTTCAGCAATAAATGTGCAAAGTCTTGGCAGCATCTCGTATAACCCAGGATCATTTGACAAACTTTGTAAGGCTTCCTGTAATTCAGAAAAAGTCCAAATAAATAAATAACTACAACATTCTAGGAAATAAAAATGACCCTTCATTGACCAATCAGTAAAATACTTACGGTACGTCTGGTCTCGTCAGATCCAACACAAGCTTCAGTTATTTCTTTGTAATACAGCTGTTGTTCCACTGAAAGTTCGTGCGTTGCCAACTGTTTCACAAAAACTTGTTCACTAGTCTTAAATTTAAGAGGCTTTCCGACGGTAGGTGTAAATGGCCCAGCACCTTTGCCCTTAGCTCCTTTAACTGTTTTTATTAGCTGGATCAGTACTATCATTTCTTTGTTGATCCTTAGATAGAGGTGGTGGATTTTCTGGAATGGAGGGTTGAATTCCTTCAATTGCGAGCCAATGAGCTCGCAAACAAACTTCTTGTGGAACCTTAGGAATGGATGATCCTACGATTTCGGACAGTTCCACTTCCTTGTCTTCAATAAAATGTATTTCTCTGCCTCCCCCACTAGCAAATCGGAAGGGTAAAGCTTCGGAACCCCCCAGACCATATAGAGGCTATAAAATAAAACATTGATGGGTTAAATTTTTTTAATTTAATGAGATATGAACTTTTTATAAAACAATACATATTAGTCTTCCATACCTCTATGTTTCTGACTTTCAATGCATGGTCTAAGTCTTGAGTGTTCAATTTTACCCTCCGACCTAACTCCATGAACTTGAGTGCATCTTGAACAATACACTTGAGCCTATAAGTAACATCTTCTGCTAATTCTTTCGCCGCATCATCCTGCAAATTAGAAACACCGACGGATTCTGCCATTGCTTTCACAGAGTCTACGTACAGCATTGCAGAACATGGCACATTCGCTCCGCCACTTGGGGCACCTCCTGAAGTACCGACCCCTTGACATGACATTTCTTTATCCGCCATATTTCTGATATTTGCTTTTTCTTATATCAACAATCCATGAAGATCCTCACTGGGCCACTATAAACAAAAGTATTAAAGGATTCACTGTAAAAGTGAAACGTTTATTTATTTACTGAAAGGTTTTAGTGAAAGATTTCGTCCAAGTGTTTGTATTTTGTGTTGTTGTTGTCATTTTCTGACCGACTAGTTCAGTTGGTACACTGAACTACACTATTACACTAGCGTATGTATTTGCTTTCAAGCCAAGAACTATTTTGTGATTATATTCTGTACCGGTAAAAGTAGGGGCAACGTGAAAAAAACAGTGATCGTGAACAAGTGTAGTGTAATATCAATGAATTTCCTGCATTCACAATCACCACACACGTTCTATGTATTTACATACAGGGCTGCAGTAGATTATAAAGTTTTAGCAAAAAAATTGACCACGATTGTTTGATCTCTTGCCACGGGGCCCTTGGACTCGCAGCCTGGAAGTCCCAGGAGGCGACAAAGTTTGAAAGTTTAGCCCAATCTTTAAAATGGTAAATCCGTTTAAAATGTAATTTTTACTGGACTAGACCAGTCAACCTCAAGACAGTTTTGAGTTAAAGGTTTTAATTTAATTTCAGAATACATCCTTTTGCAAACTTCCACAAGTTTTATTCTTGTTATGTCAATGTCATTTCATTTCAATTTCCATTGAAGTCGCCATTCATGAATGATGAGAGGAACAATTGGAGTCTCGGAGATTTACCGAGAAAAGCTAAGTTTTATAACTATAATACTATTATACTATATAGTAATATTTCAATTTTATAGTTATAATGCTCATAATGAACACCTGAGTACAATAATTAACATTGTATGTAAAAGTTAAAGTATTTAAACGAAATTAAATCATAGGTATTACACGGGATTGTTTAGTGAAAATAAAAGAAATTTTATTAGGTTTTTATTGTCAGACTTTCTAATTCATGACAAAACTCAAAACAATGTCATAGGAAAATAGTGTAGGAAAACCTAAAATTATAATGACTGCAATACAAAATACAATAGTTTTACATGAAATCCGTATCGAATAAAGCTTGTGGAAGGTTGCAAAGGAAGTCTTCGTAATTTAAATGGACCACACTTGGACCCTAGTCCCCTTAGACCCCACTTGGGGGTGTCTTTACACGGATTCACTTTAAAGTTATGGACTAAATCTTGGATGAAATATACTTTAAATATATATGTACATCCTTGGACTAAATAATCACAACAGCAGAGTATGTTTTTTGCATGTTGCACGTTGCACCAGTAACGCGTACCCGACACCCTACTTCATCCTGCCACACATTTCGCCTTCCGGACGCATAATATCGTTGCCGCAGTCACCTTTCGTTGGCGGTTGTTATATTTCATTTATGACCTAAAAAATTATCTTGGGTTTAAATCATAGTTAATCATTGCGTGGAATAATGATGTATAGGCTTGAACTGGAGGTAATCATACATAACCGAATCTAAAAGTGAAAGTAAAATGAAAAAGTTTAATGAGGTTAAAATGTGCAAAAAATAAGCTAATAATAATAATTACACACGATAGAGCTTATAAGGACCGAAGATCAACAAATATTCTAATCCTGAGTTCTACATTCTACCGACCGATATATAGTAACAACTAAGCTTACGAAAGCGCCATCCAGGTTTCCTGCAACGTCAATGATCCTGTCACTTTCATATGTCCCATGGAATTTCGCGATAATGGTCATCACTAGCACCATATTTGTGCAACAGTGCGATACTGGTAATGCATCAATAAGTTATAGTCAAAAAGTCCCATCACTTAGCGGTAATTTTGTCAGCAATAATCTTCCTAATGAAGATCATGCCCAAGTAGCTACATTGGAAGATTTATGGAATTTTGAAATTGACGAAGACGAGGGAGAAACAAATAGCTCAAGCAAATACAGTGAATCTATCAGAGAGAAACGGAAATTGCAAACAAACGAAATAACAAAAAAAGTGATTATGTTACTATATGATAAAGACAAGCACATAAATGAGACCTATGGACATATTCAAAACCGCAGTACCAGTAGTTTCACCACCGTGGACTTTATAATTCGAATCCAGGAGAAGTACGAAGCTGCTACCTGTAAGAAAATGCATGAACAGCAGCTCATCTAATATCATCTAATATAGTCAATTTTCCCCTTGATTGGCATATTGAAGGAAAACTGATTTTACATGGAAATCTTTACTTTTTACAATCCAGGTTTGACATATCTAGATTCCGTGCCTGAATTAGAAAATAATTATTTTTTGTACGACCAAGATTTGGTAAATCTTGAAAACGATGATGAGACTTCATTTCACGGCGACGAGATAGCCCGAAATGAAAGAAGAAACAGGACATTTGAAACTGTTTCGAAAAGATATCGATTATTGGGGGAAGAATGTAATCCGGATGTATGTGCAATGCACAACTATCATCTACATACTAGTATAAATATCATACTAATTGCAACTTGTCAACAATGAAAACAAATCTTACAAACATGACAGTAAGCCATGTATGGCATTTTGGTTTAGTTTGCCAGCTCCCATAATAGTTGAACTTCCTTGTAGGCTCTCTGCTATTTAACTTTTTCAACATAGAACAATAGCTCGAATAGGTGAGCGAAGTCTGACCGAAAATTATAGGGAAAGCTGCATAATTTGCTACATAGTTACAACCTTTTGGCACATCAAAATGGACTCATTGTGTTGTGAAAGAAAGAAATCTGTTTTAACAGTTTACTGTGATTTAACTGACCATTAGTGGGTTTTTGTTTTCCAGTTGTCCTGTTTATCCTGTCTAACTTTTTGAAATTTTGTTTTTACCCGTCAATGTCATTGATTGATTGATTGTCAGTCAGTAGTTCCAATGAGCTTGTAGATGATGCAAAAGCCAAATTCGACATCCACAGGGGAAAATTAAGGGAGTCGATTTATTTATTTCACTCTCCCACATCTTTAAATATTCATTTATGTGCAGGAGGAATGGAACTTTTGGCGAGATATGTTCATAGCTGCTGAAAACGATACTATTGCAGTGCCGAAAAAAACATTTAACCCGGGGGGTCAAGGTGTACAATATTTCTCCAACTATTCCCTTATATGCAATAAAACTGTAACTCCGGTGTTTTGTGTTGATACTAACTTTCAATGCAACAGTACTTGGTGCAATATTAGGTTAATCATTTAAAGCTATAGCATTTACACACACATTTAATTAAACTACGTGTATGAACAGTTATGCAATAAATGTTGTTGGAATGGGGTTTTCTAGTTCGTGTACCAATAGTTCCGGTGCCAAAGTTTGTAGCTCCATTATAAGCCCCACTCCGCCAGCGCCACCCTTGCCGACATTGCCCCCTTTGCCAGACCCAAATATTTTTGTTAATCCGGAAGAATACGACTACGTACAAATAGAACCCAAGGTAAAAAATAACTACAAAAGCTTTTCTTTTAAATTATTAACAAACATTCAACAGACGTATATGTATGTATGTTATGCATCGGGTATTTCAAGGATATGATGCTACGGTGGAACAGTATTTGGATAAAGTATGAAACCAAAGGAGTGTGTAATCAGAAGCTACTACTGGAATGTCCCTTTGAACCTCCGATGTCCAAAAATCCCCGAGACGCAAGTGAACCTAAAAAATGTCGGTGTCGTTCGAATGGAGTAGGACTTCCAACTGTAGTATTACAGCGACCAGTGAATACTTCATTCCCTATTCCCGAGAACATATTTACATCCCAATATTACACAGATTTGGAGGAGAACGTTCATGGATCACCTTTCATCCATCATGGCAAGTATATTCACCAGAAAAAGTGTGTTGTCACGGCCAATGCTAACATACCTTATGTTCAAAGGGATATTCACATCACAAGTGAGTCATCCAGGATGTACATGTTTGTAAAATGAAATTAAAACTGAATAATTGTTTACTGTCAACGTTGACTGCTTTACTAATTTCCTTCTAGACCCATGTGATTTTTTCCTTCCAATGGTCGGTGTATGCAGCGCGGAATGTCATCGAAATGCCACTTGTAAATCAGTAAACTTGGAAGAGAAGCAGGCAATGCGTGAACGATCGAACAAGGTTGATTTATATACCAGGATTCGCAGCTACAAGCTTCACGAGGTGTACCATCAAAAATGTGTCTGTAAACCGGATCATGTATGTCGAGTAATTACAAATGTTAGTATTAGTGAAGCTACTACTACTACTTTCCGCAGCTTACCAAGCGCGATTGAAAATACCATATTCTACTTTACGTCGGCACTAGCAGCTTTGTTAGTTTATCATCTTCCCATAATTTTTCATCAATCTTCATTTGAACATTTTTTCCTATTGGATTCCTCTTAAATCTACATGTCAAACAATGTCAAATGTAAAACAGGAATTATTCAAAACAATGAATGAGTGGAGTTTATAAAGTTTGTTGGTATATAGCAAATAATTTTATATTGATAGCACAGTAAACATATTTTTGATTTTCCATCAGCTAATAAAGAAAATAAATAATAGCTAAAATGTTGATATTAAATTATACCGTTTTATAAAATAAACCTATTGTTATATATTATTTGAATTACTTTCGACTTTCCGTAATTGATTATTCAGATGGTATAGAAGAGTTCACACACCTTGCATTACAGCATTTCTTTCAAGATTTGCCTGTCTGTATGCTACATGCATCATCAAAACCGAGTTCTTTCAAGGGAGCAAGAAGATGAAATAATCAACAGAGCAGACAGTATATAATTTAGTTAGTTAGTTCAAGTTGATTTTCATCTTCATATCATATGTATACCACTTCCTATAGTTGATAGTATGCTGATAACTAAGTGGTGTTATCTGGTAACAGATAAACACTAATCGAATGCCTAGAAGAAAAGTATTTATGTAAGCAAGCATTAGGTATGTAAGCTTCCTTTACTTTAAGAGGCGTGTTTTAACATTGTTTAATAAAATGTGTGTGCGCTGCGTGTGCCCAAAACATTTTAGATTTTAAATAATTCATACACTTTCTGGCTTTCTCACCCTTGAAGAATATACCGTTGTTTCTTCATTTCATACGGATTATATCAAGTGCGCATACCTTAACTTAGTGTTGCATAATTATTTCTCAGTGTAGACGAATACACCATATAAATATTTGTTTAACAGTTTTCACCTTCTGTTGAGCTATCTTATGCCGTTAATTGTAGATTTTCCTGATTTAAATTCCTCCAATTAAACACACCTATACATCCTCATAAATATTTCTAAGATTTTTAAAACATAAAACTTGAAACGATTTTTCAGAGTTTACAGTCAGATTTCAGTTTTTATTGTCATCACGCGAGTGAGCTTCGTATAAAATGAAAATTGCTCTCTTTTGCATGACAGCAAATGACAAATCCATATTAGGGCGACATTACATATTAACTGTCACATATTTACGAACGGAATAGCAGATATTTACATATTTACAGATTTTAATACACAGTAAATATAATATATTATAACTTCATGTCGGATATCGGTTTTTTGCATCGCTCGTTTCATACAACAACTAAAAACAAGCTACAAAACAAAATGTGAAATGGCAAAAGGCCAAAATGACAGAATCATACTACACATACACAAACTACTCGCGAGCTAATATTTTGTTATACCCATATAACCTGTTTCATTGTGTGTATGTGTATATAATTTTACCAACTTTGATATGGAACGGACTTTTATGTGTTCGAAATGAACAAAACGGAGCTGTATGCGTAGTAACGTATGCGATTGTGTCTATTGATAAAATTGATACGTAGTATAGGGTGTGATAGTTAGTTTAGTTTCAGTTTCAAACCATGAATATAGGTACATAATATGTACATACTCTTACTTTGTATTCATTCCTTATCCCAATTTTTAGGAGCAGGCTTTCATATAAACATGTAAAAAGCAAGGCAACAAAACGCAGGCACGAGAGAGGGAGGGAGAGCGAGAGAAGAGGGAGAGAGAGAGAGAGACAGAATAACAGCATGGATGCTGTTGTGAGAGATGATAGATCTTTGCGATATTCGGTCATCCTCATCCCCATCATCCCCAACCCTATCGTCTCAGCATCCAACCTTAACTCTCATATAGCAGTAGTATAGAATTCACTGTTTTTTTGTGTAAGATGATGATGATGAATCAAAGTGTAAAATTTCATCTTTGCTTGGTAGAGTTGTTGCTAATACAAAAAGAGAACAACATTGCACTGCTGCACATGCATTGGTTGGTTCGCAGTAAAAGTTAAAGTTGACTGTTACTTTACAACAACTACACTGCACTACACAACCATGCTCGTGTACAATATACATGCATCGTCTTTTTATATGATGATGTTACATGTTACATTTCACTACATCGTACATCACACAGAAAGATAAACAACAATATATTCTCAGAGAGCAATGGATACAGCCACTCAGCTTTATATAAAACGAACGAACACAGATTTTAAAATGTTTGATCACAATAATGATCTCCGTATGGTTTTATGATGATGATGATACATGTTGGTTCCTTGAACAAGAAGTGTATGTATATGGCTGAATGAAGTAAAAGAAAATAAGAATAATCATCATCGTCGTCATCATCATCGTTGTTATAAAAAACATTTCTGTGTTCTCAAAAAGTGGCAGCTTACAATACAATATAGCAAGCTGAAGGCTTAAAGGAGTGTCACTAACTAGCCAACAAACTGTGAGACAAAACTGCACTGTTGTTGATGCAGCATTGACTTCGACGACACACATTTTCAAAAGTTCAAGATACAATCAATGCAAAGAATTTTTAAACTTTCTTTCTTGATCCGGGCTAAATTGAAGCCGGCTTGCAGCAGCAGCAGCTTTTATCTTGTCATCTTTTTTTAAAGATACATCAGGGATCGCTTCCATCGTAAATGTGGGTCATTCATTATTGGCCATCACTTTGCGTACAATCCTACCGTTGCAACTTTGTAGTCTCGACTGTCAGACAAATGAATGTTTTGAATCGGTCCATTGAGTTCAATCGAACATTTCCGGAAACTTTTACATTTAAAGTGAATTTACAATGCAATAATGTAACGTAAGAAGTTTTAGTTTATTCTATCATTGTTTATTTGTCAAGGACGAGGCGTTTGTTTTCTTCAGAGTGTCATAAGACTGAAGACTGTCTAGTGTCTGTGTCAAGTCAAGGCGTTTTTAGTCCGTCGCGTGCCAAGTGTTTATAGCTTAGCCATTGAAATAGTATCTGTCAGCTGTGGTATATACTTCCTTTGATATAATTTGACATGTAGATTGGCGGGCAGGCAGTTGATGAAAACGGTTCTCTTTCACGTTTCCGGCAATTAGATAACTAGAAATATTGTCATTTCCCAAATGTCATACTCAAGATTCGTAATATATTAAAAATGAACCATGATACCAATAAATTGCATTTTCAACAAAGTTTCTGGGCATAAATTTTTTACTACGACGAGCCATAGTGTAGTTCATTTGGGTCACGTAAAAATTCAAGTTGGTTTCAAAGTTGAAAAGTGCTAAGTGTCTACCTATGTACGAAAGTAATCTATTTATATAGGGACGCCTTCTCAATTAATTGAATCTCACCGACCGTCATTTATCATTGTCAACATTTATTGAGATTCATCAGCTTTCAATTGTAACTTGGTTAATATTTCAAAATCGTGTGTCAAGTGCTACTCCGACGGTGTGAAGTGTGGTGAGGGACGTCGAGGCGTGTGTTTCTGAAAAGGTAAGTCACGAGTCATGTCCGATTGTATTTCTGATAATATAAAGTATACATTTATATGCATTTCAAAGATTTGACAATATTGAGTGGAGTACCTTTCACTTTAAATGCTCCTTATAAATGTACGTTCTAATAATGAACGTCAAACGTGTATGTTGACGTTGAATGAAGGTAAGGCAGTATGTATCACTCCATGGTCAGGTGTGTATGGTTTATATATACTACTCTCTGACACAAATGTAAATGGTTAATTGATTGTCTTAGATTGAATCAACTTTCTGTGAAGGATTGAATAAAATGTTACTAATATACGATCGATCGATCAATATCAATTGAGGTTTTGGTGAAACGATTAACTGGTTAAACTCTAAATTAACCAATTTATAGTCCGAGGAGCTTTTACGAGAGGCGCGTAGTTGTTAATAACGAAACGAAGACACACGACAGACACCAACACGCGCGCATCAGGTTCATGAAACATGGCGTTTCTTAATTCCTTTATCTACACTCGCTTGTCATTAGTCATTGGTTATATCCCATGAGGACAAGCAAACTGCCAACACTTTTTCGGAAAAGTGTTTGCTTCTGAGTGACTGTAAGCTTAAAAAATGGTTTAAAACGTGACAGTAAATCTCACGCCAGCACCAACTTTCTCCAATATTCTATTATTCTTTCCGCTTTTGTTGCTTCATTTTATTAAGAAGTTGAGAGTGTTCAGTACTTGTGTGCTAGATCTGGATACAAAAACATTTTATATTGAATTGCTTGTGTCGACATGACTTTCACTCATTAGCTGTAATATTACATAGCTGTTGTACCTATGTACCGTGTACCTTTACCTTTCTCGTGTTTCCGTTTCCACTTTCACGTCACATCTGTTTATCTTCAAATGGCATTAACTATAATCATTCTACGAGGGCCCTATTTCAATAAAGGGACAGACTCAGACTCATCGGTATGTATTAAGCGAGATTCTTTTTTATATTCAGCTCGGGTACATTTCCTGGCGCACAATAATGGATGTGAGAATTTGGGTAGGGTAGTAGAAATAGAAAACGTCAAACTTTGTCATTTTTCATGTAACACACATTTTTTATGCTTACAAGCACGTCTTTCCGTACAATTTTGTTCCAAGATGAGTAGGTGAAGGAGAAGGAAAACTGCGCTCTCTTTTTATGCAGTGTATAAGTACAACTAACTTACATTTTATGGTGGGTTGCTGGCTGCTGGAAGTGAGAGTGAGAAGAGGAGAGAAGGAAAATTACACCTTAAACCACCCAACGGTTCTCATGATGTTGCATTATTGACTACTTTCCGTTGATTTGTACCAATATACAAATGCTGTGCTTAATACGTACAAGCTCTGAAGCTCTCCTCTGCTCGTTGCTTTCTTGTTAGGTGTTGGGTTACGTCTTCCAAATGTATATGCCTACCTAGATAAATTGAATGGGATGCGAGCAAATACAATCATAGTCACCGTCCCATTCCATGGGAAACGTTCCAAGCTGATGTTCGGTGCTCTCTCTCTCTCGCTCTCTGGCTCTTATGGATATAAATTTGTGTAGGCGCGTTGTATAGTGGAAGGATATTTTCCTTTTGTGTCTACTTTTGTAGCAAACCATGAAACTTATCTCTCTTCTTCTCTCTCCATGCCATAAAGTTACAAGTTGTGGAGGTGGAAGCAAAAAAGCTTTCCAACTCCATTGTGTATACTCTATATTTGTATATATCCATGTACGATATTGTTACGGCATATTTGTTCACTGAGAGGTTCGGAAACATTCGGATTATTTTTCTTCTCCTTTTCCCTTCACCTTAGCAGATGAAGGTTTTGGAGTGTATATTACGTCCACTCCACTCCTCCAGTCCAGTCTTATAGATGGAATAGAGGTTTGAAACAAATGCATGTATTTGTTTCCAAAATTATTGGAATGCTTATTTATTACTTTCGCTGTGGATGGGAGAGATCAGAGAAGACGAGGAGTTTGTGTCTATGTTGTTGGTCAGTTTTTGCATGTTCATGATGAGCGAGAATAGTTTCCTTCAGTTTGTAGCAGACTCAACTAGAGAAGAGACAAGAGTCCTTTTCATAAAAAGGAATATGCTTGACTCCCTCTTCTCTTTTCTCTCATCACATCGTCATCATCACCCTCTTCAAGCTATCATCCACACTTTTCCCATTGATTTAATTACATCGCGATAACATTATTGCATTGGACTCGACTCAATTCAGCCACAACATGCACATACACACGAGAGATAAAAGTAGGAAAACTACTAAACTGAACACTGCACAATCTTCACACTTTTCATATAAAGGAAATTAAAGTTGGTGTTTTTTCGTTTGTTATAGTTTGTAGTAAAGCGTCACAAAAGGTTTTCTTGTCAGGAAAGTTTACATCACAATGTTTCAACGTACTCATAAAGGAATTCGTGAATCATGTTGGTATTTAAAAGTGAAAGTTGAACACTGATAAATTATAAATTTGTATGTAATGTGGGTGCTGTTATGATGTGCATTACAGTATTGGAATGGAAATGTAGCTAGCTACACGGTTGAGTGTGTTGGCTCCAGTTTTGCTGACACTATGTTCTGTTGTGTGGTTGCGTGATGAAATAGTGGGAGAGGAGGTGTAAATATTTTAATAATTAATGAACTGAATACACCATGAATTTAACGAACGACTTATCATTCATTTTGCAAACTCAGTACTGAAAGGATGCATTTCCAACTTGCACGATTGTTCTAAAAGTGTATTTTAGTGTGGTGTCTGTGCTTCCAGTCAGTCCAGTCATTCCGATTATTTGGCTAACTGTTTCATATCATACACAACCTAAGGGAATGATGTAAGAAAGCGTGAAATGTAAGTGAAACACTTTCTCAAGCTCCAATGATTTATGAATAGTTAACTTTGTTTAACATTAAATGACGAATTTTTCATTGCCATTTCATTTTGATCATTGTTTGATTTTGATTTCTCGCGAGTTCATACTTCACATAATGTAGCATAGCCGTACTAGTACTACGTACAAATTTAATTTGCTGTTTTTATTTCATTTGCAAAGTACTACGCGTGTCTCACCACAAGCTGTGAGTCACAGCTTCAATGTAACATCATCATCATTCTGATTCATTCATAAAAAATAAACGAATCCTGGACTGTTTTGATATGATTACCTACCTATACAATATACTATATTTATATTCCAACCCTCTTTATAATTTATAGTCATGAATTTAGTCATTAATGGCTCTATTAAACCTTTGGCTCTCTCGGTTCCACTGAGCAGCTTGCTACAACAGTAGTCATGCACAGCTAATCAAAGTGTTTGGCAAAAACAATATTTTACCATAATATAGGACGCCGAGAATAGTCCGCCTGCACATAGGAAGTTAGAGTCAAAGAACCTCAAACTGAACAGCAAACGGAAAAACCGGGGGACACAATCATCGTGTAGATACCATCTCTGTATATGGAGCTGTAAAATGTCGCCTACCATGTTTTGCACTTACTACTCGTTCCATTTCTTCTTTACTTGGCTAAAATTAGTACGCACACTGTTCTCTGTTTACTTCTTTTTTGAGTTAGCCGTCTGCCTGCGTTATTTATGGTTGTTATTCGCGTTGTTGCATTCCTTTAGCGTTACGTTTCGGTGAGAGGGGAGGGTTTATTTATATCTTGTCTCTGGGTTAGCGATGCATTTTCCGAGCACAAATGTTGTGATGTTAAGGGTATGTCGTGTAACCGAGTATGAATGCCAGAAAAAATTCCCCTCTAATCATCGTTT
The DNA here is from genome assembly GCA_027744295.1 of Callyntrura guangdongensis. NCBI lineage: Eukaryota > Metazoa > Arthropoda > Collembola > Entomobryomorpha > Paronellidae > Callyntrura > Callyntrura guangdongensis. The sequence continues at coordinate 24,639 of JAHZNB010006386.1, forward strand.
TACTATTCGTGATTTGAATTTTTTTGGGCATTTTGTTACACGCACATGTGAAACAGGAATTTGAACTGTGAACTGTGAAAAAGTTATTGCTTTTTTATGAAAGGGATTAGTAGGATAGCATACCAAATGTTGTCACATTATTTTGGTGTGTTACGGCAGGAGAGAGAAGTACGCAGAAAGTGCAACCAAACGTTGATAAAGCCTTATTTCATGGGTTATGGTTTAGTGGGAAAGTTTAATACTAAGTAGGCATTGCAATTCAACTACCATATAGAGATGTTTGATGTTTCTTTAGGCATTCCTGGTAGTCTAGGGTTGAATTAGAGTTCTAGAGTTCTTGTGTAGAGTGATGCCCAAGATCAG
>JAHZNB010006387.1:0-10915 GCA_027744295.1 Callyntrura guangdongensis
AAGGATAAATATTAAAATTCTGTCATTCTGATACACAGTTTAAAAAAAGTTGCCAGGACCTCGGTGATTTAACGAGGATTTTTTTTCTGCTTTTTTTGTGCAGAGGAGAGAACTTAAAAAAATAGGCCTATACTTTTTTTGGTTTGGCTTCAGCAGCTAGCCGGATGCTCATTTTTACTCATACTATTTCTTTCAACTAATATTGTTTTATCAAAATGGATTTTAAAATTTCGTACGTATAAGTTAGGTTATTTGAAAATAAACCTCTCATTTAACCCAAAACTTGGCGTGGAAAGTGAAATGGTAGAAAATACACAAAATTCATGAAATCATTTTGCAACAGGTAATTCAAGCCCGCAAGTTGGAAAGAAAGGCTAGTAAGTTGGAAACCGACGACAACAAACAGACTGAAGGAGACGGAATATATGGTACATCAACTTATGTATGACTCATGAGTCATGACAAATTATTATCACTTCAAAAACCATATAACATAATTATGTAAAACATTCAACATTAATTTTATAGTATCATTAGTAAAATTGGAATGTGTATATTATATATCTTTGCGACTTTTCACTTTACAGGCAAAAAGCGCAAGGCTTTTCTTGATCTTTTGCTGGACGCAGAGCACCAACATGATTTGACAGATGATGATATTCGTGAAGAAGTTGACACATTTATGTTTGAGGTTTCTGAAATCGCTTTTCTCAATCTTCACTTTAATAATAATTAATATCCACCACTGTCTTACCACTTTTTAATTACCACTGTCATGAATGGTATAAGTGTAATTGTAACTAGTACTTGTATGTACTTACTGTAGGGTCACGACACAACAGGAGTGAATCTTTCATGGACGACTTTAATGCTGGCAATCCATACAGATTGTCAGGTTAGGAAAAAATTCTGTAAAGTAATATTGTGCAAGACAAATGAAATAATTCGAGAAATTTTCGAATCTATTTTTAGAAACAAGTTCAGCAAGAACTCGATGACATATTTTTAGATGATCCCACCCGTGACGTTACCCCTAATGACATAGCAAAAATGAAATATTTGGAATGTTGCGTTAAGGAGACTCTTCGACTCTTTCCCAGTGTGCCATTTATAATGAGGCAAACAGAACAGTGACATTCCTTTAGGAGAGGGCAAGATGGTTCCAAAGGGTGCCCAAGTTGTAGTTGCAATTTACTTTCTTCATCGTAACAAAGACCATTTTCCAGAGCCTCATCTATTTAAGCCGGAACGGTTCTCGCCCGAAAATTCTACAAAACGACATCCCTATGCCTACGTACCATTTTCTGCAGGTCCTCGTAATTGCATTGGGCAAAAATTTGCCTTACTGGAGGAGAAAATCATTTTGGCTAAACTTTTCCGAACGTACACAATCGAAACCGAGGAGAAAATGGAGACTATAGTTACCCTTCCAGATGTCGTTCTTAGAAATGGAAAGGGTTTACAAGTCAAGCTTCGCAAAAGAAATGATAATTGACACCTCAGAAGACAGATAACGCTAACGCAGTTGTTAACATGAGAATTTACATTATACTGTACTGTAAGCATAATAGCGTTTCAAATTGGAAATAAATCGTTTTTGTCTTTATTATTTTATCTTTACATGTTCATATGAGTAAATTCTTCTTTTGTGGGATCTTTGGTGCACAGGCAAAACACGAGCTGAGCATAGTGGTTAAAGGTTCACATTGTCAGAACTTTTTGTACCAGCTGAAGAGCGGTTTCATAAGTAAACTTTCTATATTTATTAGTGAAAGCAGAAATATTCCAAACCGTTCCTGAGTTACCACTGATAGACCATTTTGAAGACCATGGGGCGCCAAATAGCTTCACTTGAAAACTCCAAAACCATTCCCATGTGAGCCATAGGCATGAGGAACTGATTGGTGCAAACAGAACTTCAAAATTCGTAACCATATTCGCATATATTTACTATTCACTATTGCTAAAGTGGGCCACGAAAAAAACCAGGGCGGGGTTTACAGAAACAATTCAGATTCCCTGGGTACACAGGATAGGAAATACGGTGTACCCGTGTAATAAAGTAATAAATATTGTACCCTTGTAAATAAAGATGACAAAGATCAAGTGTACAGGAATAAAAAATGAACAACATAATTTTTAAACTGTAAAATTTCACTAGATATTGTAATGTTTGCTCATTGGCATTGAAATAACAAGCATGGATTGTTTGCCTCAAGTGTAGTAATACGCGGTAGCAGGGTTTTATTGAAGGAATGAATGGGAATGAATCGACATGGTTCATTTCGTAAGTATTCGTATTTACTTATTAGTAGAAGTACAGTTCATTAAGAATCTTTGGCGACAATCTTCTGTACAACTTTCAGTTTTGTACAAAACATTTTATCATTTAGATATTTTCATCTATGTGGGTATTTGCATGCACCACAGATTTAATAATGTAATTTGGGTATAAATTAGTTTTTTCCAGTTGGCAATCTAGCTATATGTTTCTGAAACGGTTGTGTAGTTAAGATACTCAAAGAGTCATCTATTTTGGGTACCAAAATTGATCACGATCTGTTCGATATGTCTTTTCTTCGAAACCCGCAGATGAAGTTTGTACTTCGGCTTCTTCTGAGAGTTCTGGAGGCTGCGACGATGCAGACGGAGAATCTATTGGATAGAGTGGAAGTGGAGGCTTGGATGACAACTCTTCGGGTTCAAAATGTTGGGTAGGATCAGGCGACTCTGGTATTTGCTGGACAGGTTTTGGAGTATCGTCTGTGTCTAATTCCTCCTTCGCTTGGTGGGTTATACTCGTTTTATCATGCGTTGGACCCGTCGCTGAAATTTCTGTCTCTGTTGTGATGGATTCTACGTCAATAGTGGTTGTAATTCCTAATTCTTGTCCTACCTGGGTAGTTTCAACTTCACCCTGCTCTGGAGATGTAGTTAACTCGTCCTCTTGTTCATTTGGGCGTTCCTCATCTCCTTGTTCACTTGTGGTACTCGTTTTATCCTGCGTTGGACCCGTCGCTGAAATTTCTGTTTCTGGTTCGACGGGGGTAGTTTCAACTTCACCCTGCTCTGGAGATGTAGTTACCTCTTCCTCCTGTTCATTTGGGGTTTCCTCATATCCGTCTTCACTTGTGGTACTCGTTTTTTCCTGAGTTGGTTCTGTCGTTGAAATTTCTGTCTCTGTTGTGTTTTCTTCCTCATCAGAATATACAGCAGCATATTCCAATTCGTCTTCAGAGTGTGTATTATTTTCTCCTCCTTCTTCATAATTATGATTAGTAGTATATTCCTCCTCTTCCTCCGTGACTGTAGTCTCACCTTGTTGTTCTGTTATGGTTTCCTCTAATCCAATCGTTGTTGTTTCTTCCTCTACTTGTTCGCTAGGCTTGGTTGTTTCCTGCGTTAGCTCTGTTACTGTTATTATTTCCGTAGTGCTTGTAACATTGTGCCCTCCACTATTTGATTCCGTTGTCGTATATTGTTTTTGCTGTATACACTGGCATCCTATACCATCTTTAGCAACACACCCATACGGCGCGATAAGCTCATCGGTAGCGTAACAGAGTCTACATCGCCATCCGCAGAAACCGTCAGAAATTCCGTTTGAGTCTCCACAATTCGATATTTCACCTATTGATGGTTTACGTCCCAAACAACCCCCTTGTACTCTACATTGTTGAAAATGTACAACGGCTTCTAATGCTAAACTTGTCAAAATAAACAACGACAAATTTCCATAGTTTCTCGCCATTTCTTCACTTTGGACGTCTTTCTCAGTAGACTGTTAACAATTCACTAAACACTCTCGCAATGAGATCCTCCGTACTACTTTTTATTTCACAGTATTTGTTTATATGATTGAAATCGTAGGTAATTTAGATTAGTGATACCAATGTCAACTTTTAAATTCTTCCGCGTTGAATAATTTGATCCCAAGCAGCCAACCTTTAAATTCATTTTTGGAACCTACAATGTGCTTAAATTACGCACATTTATCTTTGCCATCAGAAAAATTTCCATTTTCAAGCACTTTGCTCATATTATAATTACCTGGTTAACTGATGGCATTTCCTTAATGCAATTTATGCGTTTATATTTATGATAAACGCATATAGTGCAAAAATACTATTATATACCGGAGTTATTATTGCAAATTGCGACAAAATCATTGCAATTATAACAAAAATGGCAATTTTCGTCTGTAGATGTAGAATATATGAGTGGATTCATCGATGAAATGATAAATACTGTACTTTTGAACATTAAACTATGAAAATTTCTATTTATTTTAGCTAAAAGATGTATTCATAAAAAGAGCTTTCACGATGACTCTGAAATTGCAGATGCAAGTGCACAAGAATATTTGTTGTGCCAAACAGGGAATGTGCGGTGAGATTTTTTCGTGCCGGATATAATAGGATATGGTATATGAATATGAATAAATTTGGACAACTGTTTCATTATTGATAGTCTTTTACTCAGGGTCACAGGTATATAAGCATAACATTATTTGAGGGGAAACGTATATGCGTATTAAATATGATTAAATGCCAAGTTGAGCATAGAATTGGTACCTGGTTTTATCCGAGGAGTACACCAAGCTAATGTTGTGATTTGCCTGACTATTTGCTAAGGCAGGAGTTTCTACAGTTACCGTGGTAGAATCTGATGTGTCGGCAATTGAAGTTGTCTCTGGAGTCGCGATGGTTGTATCTGTCATATCTTCAGTTGTGGTATCTGTTATAGTAGAATCAGTAATATCTACCGTTACCGTGGTTGTTTCAGGTGCTGGAGTTGACGAGTCAGTGATTGCTTCCACGACAGGTGTGGTATCTGCTTCTTGACTTGAAACTGGGCTGGGTGTTGTTGTTTGATTTTTTGGAGGTTTTGGTATACATTGGCAAGTACCATTAGCCGTTAGACAACCGGTACCGTTTGTATAACACATGACACATTGTAAAATGCACAATTCCGTTGAATAAGTTTGATTTCCACAGGTTGCATTGGTACCCATTGGAGGTTTTTGTCCTATACAAATACTATAGCTCTACAAAAATAAACGAGCATTCATTTATAAACAGAATAAAAAGTAAAATTCAAATTTTCAAAAATTCCAAATATTTTTACAATTACCAAGGATATTTCAAAGATGAAAACCCCTGCAACCGCAAACAAAACCGCAATCGATAGTAGTCGCATTTTCTCATGAAAATGTAAGCTCCGTATATGTTAGGAAATGATAAGTGCTTTCTTGGTTGGAAATATTAGTTACAATTTGTTTCCCATAAAATGATGTTGTTGCCATTTGATGTACGATTTGACTTTTGCATTCATTTTTATATAAAATCCAATATTCCTGAATTACAACTTTTTTCTCTTTTGTGATCTTTATTTTTCATCAAATACTTCGTCTCACAAAACACTTGAAAACCTTTTACCATTACCAAAATATCCTTTCAAAAATATACAAAAAAGATATACTGCTTTGAGAAAAATCATTGACTCGTCGGCTCGTGTGTATTCTCATAATCATCACAAAGACTTTCTCGCGTCATTTACTTCCTTCCATCATCACGTACGCAGTTCGCTACGCATCATTTTGCCAGAAAAGTATACAAATGACCAAACAATTGTATTCGTCTAGTCTCTATTCTCTCCACTGGATGCGATAAATATGAAAAGGGAACACACGAGTTGAGTACGTCGTCGGCGTAGTTCTACTTCATTGTCTCCACGAGGTAGAGGATAGACGAACAAAAAACAAGTCAACAGTCAATATGTTTGTCACTTTGTCACCTATCCAGTATTAATTAATAATTATGAATACAATACAGCTGTCAGTGAGTAGAGTGTGAATGCTTCATATCATAAAATTATAATATTAAGTAGGCAGACATTAGAGATTTGTTGATTCCCAATGAATATTTGGTTTTTATGGTAAACTACGGAAAAACAGACAACCTGTGGATTTATTATCTTTACAGGATTCCACATTGTTGCAAGCATGTAGGTTTTAGTTTTCACAGATACAGTTGGGACAATACAAGAGATAGAGCAATGCCAACCACAAACTAATCCATTGCAATCCTCTTTTGTGGGGCAACGTGAGAAAATAAATTTAGAAAAGCCAAAATTTTATGTTAGTACAAGTTTTAATTTAAGATAATTTATTTTAATTCAGCTCTCTTTATGGTAAACGATAATTAGCAAATTTGGTCAAAATAGTATTTTATTAAAGGTTTAGAATTAATCCAATTTGATTTTTCTCGGTCGCAGTTGTCAAGTTATGTGCTACTACTTCCAACAGTTGTAGTGGTAGAAGAGTTTTGAGTTGTTTGGGAGGGGCTGCTCCCACTCGAGTCAGAAGTACTAGGATTGCTAGTTGAGGTGTTAGTGGAGGGAGTAGTAGTAGAATTTGTTTCACCGGACGAAGGCGTTGTGGTAGTGGTTGTAGTAGTACTATTGCCCCCTGCATTACCCTTGGCCAGACATTGACATTTCTTTTGAACCAAGCACGCTGGGACTTGGTTTAATTCAGTGCTGTTGTAACAATGCCGGCATTTTGTCGCACATGCCCGGACTTTGAAAAATTCTGACGGTTTCTGTATTTTATCGCATGTGACTTCTGTGGTATTAATTGGAGGTCGTTCCCGATCAGAACAGTTATGCCCTGGACGATGATGATGGGCATTGCTCTTCAAAAAAATGAATTACAGTAAAAAAAAATAGCGGAAATATATAATATAAACAATCACTGTTGATAAATTTACTCACCAAGGAAATTTCAACAAGAAATATTCCCAATATGGTAATTCCTGCTGCAGTGATGAAGGCTTTCATTTTTACTGGAAAAAGGTTTAAAGTAACTGAAGTCAAAAGCTGGAGTCAGAAATTGGTTGATGTGAAGTTCAAAAAACTATGCTCACTATTTATACAAATTATAAGTTCGGTGGAAATTGTGTATACAGCAGAAAATATTGTTGTTTGATAAAGGATGAAAGAAAATGCAAATTTGATAATTTATTATTTATTACCTTGCCTTTTATAAAAATAGCTAATAATGTTATATTAATGTAATGTAATTAATCTATTTCAGCAAGCACATGGAAAATTCACAAAACTCTATTACGGAGTTCATATTATTACACATAAATCAAGATTAATCGCTTTGCCCTTATTCCTTTGGTTATTGATTTGTACTTAATAAACAAGATGTAAAAATTAAAAAACAACAATAAATCTTCTCATAAATGTATCTGACTGTTGTCGGTGGATTCATTTCCTGCTTGCTGCCCGTCACAGTTACTTCCCTTTGTTGAGTGATTAATTCCAATTCTTTCATATTTTAACCGAAGTTGTTCACCTGTCTCTGGATTGCAATCTCCATGCGGTCATAATTTACTTTAAATTTTTAATGCTTTCTGTCAGTGCTAATTTTACGTAGATAAACTTATGACTGACAATAAATCAACTTTGTGAATTATTTGGGCTTAGAAGAAATTATGCTCTACGATTTACTCTAGGATGTGGTTGAATTCAACAACGGTTTGACGTCAGCAACTGTGAGCTGTCAATATTTCATATCATGTCGAGTGTATATAATTTCATTTGCAAATTATTTGCAACATTTTAATATATCTACAATGATAATTCAAGTACCAACAATGCAATGGAATTTCGTGTCGTTTTCTATAATTTGAAATTTACGCAGTTTGACATAAATGAACGAGTAACCTCTTAGTCACAGTCTTAGTGAAAACTTATTTTATGCTCATACTTAACACGTCCGTAGGATAGGATAAAACTACAATTCTTCGTCATATTGACAACTGTAGTTTTTCGTGACTTTTGTTACTATACATACTATTAACTAAATTACCAAGTACTAAAATATACCTATATATAGCAATGGAACGGTTGATAATAATAATATTTGATACATTGTTAGATACATACATTTAAACGATTTATAGGAAATGCATTCAACATTATGAGTCGCATCAACAAATTTCTTTATTGGTTCTCGTAAATTTGCTAAATAAAAATTTACAATGATTGAAATGTATTGGCAAATGTCAAAACACGGTAATTCACCTGTAATTGACTGGTGAAAATGGCAGTAATAAAAATGCAGTTTTCATAAACCCGAAAACCGGTATTTTCATACTTACTTGATATAAGGGTTGTTTAAATCGAAACCGGCAATGTAAACAATTTAATTTAATTACAGATAATTATTATTATTATGAGACCCGTCAATCAAATTAGTATAATGAATAGTTATGCCATTACAATGACTGGTCCACGACAACGACAACTGACATTCTTGAACAGCCATTCTTGCTCTGTATTTTGTTATTTGCCATTATTATCATTTATACGTTTGCTTTGATTCGGTTGTAACAATCGCTGCGAGTAAGCACCAGAACTTGTTGTTTCATAAATTATCAATATATACCAATCGAAACTTTCAACTTCAACTACATTTGAATCATCATCGTAGTACATTTAAACACAAACACTCAATTTTAGTGTACTACGTCAGAAAAGTTTTCTCCGTATTTCTCCATAAAACATTATTTACAGAAATAATCCGTCGCCAAAGCTTCCACTCAATTTTTACTAATAGTTCAAATATTCGGAGAATCGTAATAATTACGACGTAATTATAAATACATTATTTTTTGTTTAAATTCAACAATCGCTGCGAGTAAGCACCAGAACTTGTTGTTTCATAAATTATCAATATATACCAATCGAAACTTTCAACTTCAACTATATTTGGATCATCATCGTAGTACATTTAAACACAAACAATCAATTTTAGTGTATTACGTCAGAAAAGTTTTCTCCATATTTCTCCATAAAACATTATCTACAGAAATAATCCGTCGCCAAAGCTTCCACTCAATTTTTACTAATAGTTCAAATATTCGGAGAATCGTAATAATTACGACGTAATTATAAATACATTATTTTTTGTTTAAATTCTTGATTCCCATTACGATGAAACAGCCAGATTTAATTATCATGACGGCTTCTTCATCAATGTTTGTCGTCAATTACTCATTGCAAATCCTTCTGGTATTCATGACATCTTTAATACAGTCATCCCTTGCCAGTGGCCATGACCCCACCACCATCAACAGTTATCATCATCACATTGAAGATGCCATTTCCTTTTCAAAAATAGTTTGCGCTTTCAATCCATTTACTGTGCGTTTAATAAATTTCGTTGACAACGGCGACGCTCTTTTCATGATCACGTGGAAGGCACTTGAAAGTGTCCCGAAAATCCATGGACTGAATGAATCCTTTCTGAAAAGACTACACCCAGATCGACGACGACGAGCAAAAAACTTTTCTAATCGTGTACTCCATTGGAGTTCATTATTTACCGTTGTATTTTCTAGTTTGGACGACAATAATAACATCATACATTACCCCTATTCAACGAGCTATCAGAATACCGTATTGGAACGAACAGTTAACCCCAAATTAGATTTTATTGTAATCATTCTCAATTTTATGAATGAAAAAATTGATACATCACTAGGCGCATTGATCGTCAAAAAATTTGCAGTGCTGCCACGCTGTCTAAATAAGCTAGTTCTATCATTTTCCAACTTTTCAGGCTGTGAAATTTGGACGGATTCGTTGTTCTACTCTGACAGAGTCCTTAAAACTGTACCCAGCGTACCTTCTAAACCAATGTCCAACCTTAGAATGGGATATAATCTTAGAGGGCGGCATATCATTGCCAGCGCCACAGGATCACCTCCGTTTAGTTACATGGAGAAGGGGGCCGTGGAAAACAAGTTTAGAGGAGTCTACTTAACCATTCTTCTGGAAGCCAGTAAAATATTTAATTTTACCTTTTCCGTAACCAACGATGGCACTGGTTACGGCAGGCAGTTACCGAATGGAACCTGGGTAGGTAAATATGCTCGGGTCTACTATCCCGATTCTGGCTACGACATGGCGCTTTTAATGCCCAATGATTACGCCATGCGATGGGGTGACCGTTCGACGACTATTACAGTAATCAGTACTGGTTTTTCTTTAAGCGTTCCAAAGAAAAATAGCATACCATGGTATGCTCTTTTTATGCCCTTCCGAATGCCCTTGTGGTTCCTCACAGTGTTCACATTTTTGTTATTTGGTTCAATTAACACTCTAATTGTATATTACTTTGAAAAGAAATGCGCTGGAACCCCTATAACTGGCGGAGTTTGGGAAACCTTTATTTTTCTCCCTTTGTCTATTGCTCTAGATCAAGGCGCCCCCCAAATACCACGAAGCATTCAAAATATCGTTTTAATATGGATCTTGGCCTGCCTCATTCTGGGAACTGGTTACAAAAGCAAATTAAGTGCACACCTCATGATCCCCCGTGCAGACCTCACTCCTTCCACCTTTGAGGAACTTGCCGACATGCCCGACTTCAAAATCACTTTAGTTTTGTACGGCCAAATTGAAGAAGAATTTTATCTCAAAAGTGATTTAAGTTTAATGAAAAGTCTCAAGCCGAGACTCCATATTAATCGAAAGGATCTTCTGGGTTGTCTCAAGACATCAATTTTTGAGGAGAAACATGTGTGCATCATGTGGGGTATTGCTATGCAGGCATTTGTTGCTAACGAATTTACGCTTAACACGACCATACCTTCATTTCTATTTTCGCAGCCCGGGGAACTTCGACTCTCTTACGGATTTGCATTTCAAGAGAATTCTCCAATTGTGGCAGCTTTCGATCTAATTGTCAGCATGCCCTTTGAAACGGGCCTTACGACCAAGTGGGAAAATGAGGAGATGGGTCACTTAAAATACGTTGGTCGTCGAAATCTCCTACAACGCAATACAACTGATCCACAACTCGTCAAAAAGCTAATGGAGCTTGCCAGTGGAGGAGGTA
>JAHZNB010006388.1:0-12118 GCA_027744295.1 Callyntrura guangdongensis
GATGATAAAAGATGAAAAATATGATATTCTAATCGAACAAATGTTTTCTCCTGCAAACTTCATTCATTTTTTTAAAACATTTTGATGAACCTCTTAAATGAATAGTTAACATTTCAATTTTCCTTCCTTGTACACATTGTCAAGGTCAAGTACTGAGTTCTTCACTGTACATTGATAATTTGTGCCAAATTCGTTTCCACATTGCGTGCCATTTTTTGAATAAGGACAGCAGAGAAATAAGCATATTTTGGTACCAACAGAAATTGCGTTTCATTTTTCTGTTGCCCTATTACCCGGGATTAAAAATAGATACAAAAGTGGAGAAACGAAACACATGTCTCACAAAAGGAAAATTGAAACGTGTACGAACCTATACTATATACCTATATTTATTGAGTATCCTATGCCTTAACTGTTTTATCCCTGTTATTCCATTGGGAGACTAGACCTAACTCGCTGACTAACCTTTTAATACTTTTTACCCTAGCATTATGAACGTGTCTAGTGATTAGATTATTATGCATAAATAAAAATTTGCCCCTAATTTTGGCTATCTATCCGTTTTGTTAATGACGTAAAATTGATTGCACAAAGTTAACATAAATTGCTCATTTCTAAAGTCGTCACTCACCACCACACAGATAAATTATTACTTAAACATAAGCGTAAAATGCTTTTAAAACGGAAAGAAAAGCAGAATATCATATAAACTTATAAAATTAATTGGTAGAATAAGACCACCATAATAAATGTCTGCGTACACGGTAATTTCATTGTTTTCGGAACCCAAAATAATATTAATCATCAGCGAAAATTCGGAGGTGGAGAAATGCAGGTACCAAGACGAAAGAAGTTGGTTATTGTTGCGTTATTACCAGTATTAATACTAAGGATGATGATATGGGTAAAAGTGAAACACATACAGGGATGGTATATGGTATTATCGATTACGTACTCCTTGACAAACGATGAAGGAAGTTGATTAACAATAATCTGCTCATCGACAGCTAAATGGACCCTTGCGTGGAGGAGGTAGAAGAAATTGGAGAAAATAGCATGGGACTGGGGCTACACGCTCCAGCCAGGTGACCGTGGGGATTTGTGTGGGATGATGGTGAAGACGGGGGACGATGCAGATGGTGACGATGGTGATTGTGAGGATGAAACTTGGAGATCACAAGGGGAGACGAGGGGGGTGAAGTAGGGGAGGTGGATCGGGCTGGATCATCATGCCAAACGGGAGTACCATTACCATGCCTGTAGTGATGGGAGGAGTCACCCGTGATAGGGGAAGACGGGGATGACGAGGCGGAGGATGCGGATTGGGGTACAGCAATGGGAGTGGATGACTTGGTTTCAGTGAGAAAATGGGAAGTGAGATGGAATTGAAAGTCAGAAGCGTTGTGAAATTTTTCTCGGCAGATAACACAGTTGTACTCATATTCTGGAGCGCGTGGTATGTGTGAGGTCTTTTTAGATTCGGCTAAGAAAAGAACGAGAAAAAAAAAGTTTTAAAAATTAGGCTGGTTAATAAAAAAGTAACTGGAAAGATAATGTATGAAATTTTAATCAACATATACCTTTACACGCCAAATTCACTGGTTTGTCTAGTACTGGACCGTTGTTGTTGTTTCGATCATCCTCGCATTCATATTTGCCTGCTATCTTGCCTTCTGGCCCAGTCGCTGTACTGGGAGTTGATGTTGTGGGTTTAAAAATCCACTCTCGAAGTTCTACAGAAGGAGACAAAAGTCCATTGCCGGAAGTGGTCGTCCCTGCATTATTATTGCTTTCCACGTTTCTGTTACACCCATTGCTATCATCATCGACTGTGGTCGCTGTGGCAGCTCGAGATTTTGAGCCTTTGCTAGGTTTTCCTTCCCCGCTGTTGGTTTTGTTACTAGTCCGAGAACCTCCAGCATCATTAACGCCGGGTAACCTGAGAAAATCGACAAAAGAGGTAATACTTCAAATTAACAACTGGCAACTAGGATTTTGCACAAGAAAACAGACAGGTATCACTGCATTTTTTTACCTGAATTCCTATTGCCGTTTCTTCATATTTACAGTCCTCATCTTTATCGAATTCCGCTTTTTTTAATGACGTAACCTCCCTAATGTCACGAATGATAGTACCTGATACTGGGGATGACTTGTCTTCATCAAATTGCAGCCGACGGACGGCCTTCGACTTTCGTGGCGGTTTTAACTGGCTTTTTTTGTTGCCTTTAACTGGGACTGATTGAGGGGTCATATTTACAAGGGAATCGTTGCTTTCATGAACCTAAAATATAGTAAGGATCAAGGTATACAGAATGCTACGAGTAAGGATTGCATATTTTTAAAGCTTAGCAATTTTTAAAAATATCAGTGTAAAACTAACCAGAGATCTATTCAGCTTCCCCGTACTCATACTTTTCCTCATCGGTTGATCTTCCGGTATTTGTATCGGACTAGCCCGCTTTCTACTAGCCGCCGCTGAACTCAAATCTTCCGCACTCATTAATGCTGTCACTGGACTTCTCAGCAAAGCTCCTGGGCTTACCAGTAACTGTTTTCTGTCATGCCCCGAGGAACTTCTGTTGGCACCACGCCCCTCATCTCTAAGTGCCGCAACTTTAGTGTGGTGTATGATTGCAGCTCCCGCTGATGGTGCAGCCTTTACTGTTAAATCCAACAAACCTTGATCATCGTCATCTAAGTCGTCTTCCTCCTCAGGATCATATTTGGGAATCAGGGGAAGCCTTTGAGCGTGATGCGGATGCCGTATCGATACTGTTGCTGGTTTGGAAGTTGCAAGTAACCCCATGTTTTCCCTCTGATGTGAATGATACCGAGAGTACCCCGATGTTGTGGGAGAATGCATCTTTAACATTGCCATTTCCGGAATGCTGGTGCTTGTAGTGGAAACGGACGAGCCAGATGAAAGTTTTGAAGCTGCTACCGGAGAGAAAGCAGACTTGGTTTTATTACCTGACAATACAAGTGGTAATGGGGGTGCAGCTGAAACTGCCGAAGGCGACTGTTGCTGGCTCAACATGGCGTGCATGACTGCGGCCGCAGCGGCTTGCTGTTGTTGTTGCTGATGATGACTGGTGTGATGGTGATGATGATGACTCATTTGGTTTCCCAATTCCTGTTGCTCCTTCAACTTTAACAGTTTTGCCCAATGAAAAATCGCTGCGGGATGCAGCAGTGGAGGACTCGACATTCCAATAGCAGTGGCAGCTGCGGCTGCAGCGGCAACGGCAGCGGAAGATGATGCGGTAGAGGAGGCGAACTCATTCAGGAACAAAGAACGATTGGCTATGGCTGCGGCAGCAGCCGTTGGTGATAACAGCGAAACTGAAGATCCCGATGACGAACAAGAGGAGGAGGACGATGGGCATGATGCCGCGGAAAGTAGGGCAGCAGTGGGGTTGTAATGGGAGAAGTGGGAGTGATGAGGAGAAATTAAAGAGGCTGCTGAGGGGATCAACAGTTTGGACAAAGAGGCTGCTTCCATGGAGGGTGGTCAGGTCAGTACGAAGGCGACCTGAGCCTTAATTTGCCTAAGCGGTTAGAAAAGATAAAATAACAAATATAAACTTTGAAAAATTATATTTCTCAAAAAGTAAAATTTGGATCGTACATTTAATAAAACCAATTGAACCACAATAGAATGTAAAGAAAACTTAGTAGGTATTAACTTTTAACCCAAAAACTTTAATTAGTTGAAATAAAGTGATTTCAAATTTCAATACATATATTGTCCTTGTTTCATACTACTACTAGTAGTAATTTGAATAGCATTATGATGAGTGGATGCGATGTTGAGAATAATGCGATGTATTACAGTGTCAATCAAATTTAACTTCGTTTGAAGTGTGGACTGCATTAATAAATTGTTACTTATACATTTGCCTTTTGTTATAAACTTGTAAAAACATTTTCAGTATTTCTTCACTTCACGATTAAAAACGTATACACTCTGCTAATGCACTGTATCTAAAATTTGTGCGTCCATTCTCTCGCTGACACTTCAACACCTCAAATTCGTGCCGCAGCGCAGCAACTCTACACTAAAACTCACTTTGAACTTTGAATCTACAAACTGTGAGTGCCGTGAGTCGAGTCGTATCTGCTTTCCAATTAATTATTAAATTCATCAAACGGCACGCAGATACGCTGGAATCTTTTATACGAAGGTATTTAGTACGTACACCAGCAAGACACGAACAGGCACAACAATACAACAACTCAATTTATTTTTCGTTCTGAAAATGATTCGTGAAGCTGACAAGCTTGTTAATAACCAACTACCTCCCATCTTAACAATGTGAATGTAAGCTTATAATCTAATCTTGAATGCGGAAAAGACAGTTTTCTTCTTTATTTCCGTTTTCTCTATTTTTTGTTTTCCGTCTCTTCAAAGCAATATTACAAAATGACTGACAATTTATTTAATGAATGACTGTTTTTCGTCTGCTTCGTAAATTTTATTTGTACCTACGTAAACTAAAAATCTGTTCCCTAGAATCAAAATAATGTTTTCCGTGTAATCCTCCACGTAATACTTGATTTAAATGGAAATACAGTCAAAGCGCGCAGATTAGTAGAGCTATTTCTAATGTCTACTGGCAGAGTACTATGCTATCATAATAAATAATATTCCTTTTTCTTTCCTAATCTCTGCATCCCTGTCATTCCCTCGTCATAAATATCATCAACTTTGGCAAAAACAACGAACCACCACGCGTAGTTGAGAATGATCCCAGTAGCAGCAGCAAAAGAAGAACAAAGTTATACACAAAAAGTACTTTGTTTCTGGTACAAATGCAAAACAAAACCATTTTTCCACGAAACAACGACCATGGCCATGGAATATGCAAAGTACAAGGAGGACGATCATCATCGATGATCATGATCATTCCCCTCTCCTCCTATATTATCTTATTTCTGCATTGGAATCATTGTGCACCGAGTCACCAAAAATAACAGATTAGATAGGTACACGCACAAACATGCAATACTAATACCCTCTTAAATGCACAAAGCAAAGCACTCTGGCACGATAAGGGAAACCAAGAAAAGGAAAAATTATTGACAGTATTTTTATGTGCATTTTTATGCGCCCCGCCACAGCGAGAATCGGATGATAGATAATAAAAATGACAACATTATGATAATGTGGAAATATGATTTGCGAGTAGTGCAAAACAACTACTGGGTGGATAATCAAATTAGGAGAATTAAACTCATCAATTATTCTTACTTATCCCGAAAAACAATAAATGCATTATGGCGTGTGTCTCTAAAAGTATTTAATTATTAATAAATTATTTTTCGTACTTACAGTTTGTATGCGGAGTGGAAGGCTCTCCCAGGGAGGATGCAATGCTTCAACAGACTGACCGCCACAGCGAGAATCGGATGATAGATAATAAAAATGACAACATTATGATAATGTGGAAATATGATTTGCGAGTAGTGCAAAACAAATTATGGAGCAACATGTTAAATGTGTTTGACTCTTTCTCAAAGATAACTAACTACTGGGTGGATAATCAAATTAGGAGAATTAAACTCATCAATTATTCTTACTTATCCCGAAAAACAATAAATGCATTATGGCGAGTGTCTCTAAAAGTATTTAATTATTAATAAATTATTTTTCGTACTTACAGTTTGTATGCGGAGTGGAAGGCTCTCCCAGGGAAGATCCAATGCTTCAACAGACAGGCAGACGTGGAGGATCGTTAATTAATTTAATTACGAGGATAAACAACTGGCGTTGTTTTACGAGACGGATTAAACGTTTTTGGGTGCCTCTCTCTGGAGGAATGTCTTTGTTCAAGGTGTTTGCTGAATTATTTTTCTTCTCGAACCAGTGTAGTACAGTGTAGCGGTGATGATGCTGACAAGGATGAGGAAGATCACGCCAGAAAAAAATAACTTCAGGATAATGATTATGATGACTATAGTTGATCACCAGGCCGTCATTGTATTTGCAGTACAGGGTTATATGTACGACTATGCGCAAGCATTGGTATTATCATTCAATATTCGTTGCCGACATCAAACAAGTGATCATCTTTTCCTTTGTCAAAATCCTTTTCCCTTGGAGTTGCTCAAAAAGAAGAAAAAAACTTTTCCCCTCTCGCATGCGTCTTTTTTTGTGGTTTGAACAACAGCATGCGGCAAGTACCTAACTCAACATGACTCAGGTGAACCTTGGTTGCTGTCGTTTGTTTTGTACCACTTGAGTACTGCTGTTGCTGGTGTGGTACGTGTGATGGAATGGGATCTCTTTCATCGACTTCTTTCTTCCCCTCGTTTGTTCTTTCGCTTTGCTCGGCTTTAGAGGTCTGTTGGTTACGCAAAGTGGCTGCGATGATGATGATGATGATCTTTCAAAATAGTAGGCGAGGTGGATTGCGGAGAGTAACAAAGATGTTTTCGTTTTCAATGAAGATAACGCATGTGTACGATGAAGGAGGATGAGGTGTGTTGTGTCTGGTGGTATGGTGGTGGTTGTTGAACGTTTTGGTTGATTTACAGCTGTGTGTTGTGTGCCGAAATGATGATGAAGACGACGATGATGATAATGTTGAAATATGTCGTTCTCTTCTCACTTTTTCTCCACGATGACTCACTGTTTTTTCTTATCGCTTCAGACTTTTTTTTACACTCACACTCGTTTTTTTCGCGAGTGTTTTCTGCAGAGTACGTAATTATAATTATATAGCAGTTTGACAAAAGTAGTATTTTAGGTAGTCTTTTTCTACTCCTGCCAATCTCTGAAGGAATGCTGGCCTATTATTTTGGGTACACGTTCTCAAGACAAACTGTTGATTTATGACCTCATCTCTATACGCTACATTACTCCAATAATAATGGGCAACTTTTTAAACGCTCTTTCCAAACAACTTGTTCTTGGTACTGATCTATAACGCCTACGCATACACACGTACATTTACTTTAATTTTGTTTGATATTTTTTTTGTTTTAAAAGAAGACAAAAAAATTGTTAATGTTTTTTTTTACTTTTTTTCTGATATTTTTTGAGAAGGAAAGAGAGGAGGTCGGCTTGACCTGACTTGGTAGTGGCTATGATGACTAGAACTCGAACTGTATGACTCTTTCCGAGGAGGAAGATGACTAATGAGTTATTTATTTATTCAACAAGAAAAAAATTGCACGTTGGCCCTCTCTGACTTGAGGATATTACACAAAAGGTTTTTTCTAGTGACTAGAGTGACAAGAGTTGAGTTTTTTGCATTGCAAAAAAATCAAACTAGAAAGGGGAGACTAGAGAGAGACCTGCTGGACTAGAGATACCCACACACACACAAGTGACTATTTTAATGACTAGGCCAAAGGAAAGTAAAAAATATGTGACTAGGTGGTGTGCCCGGTGTTTCATACTGTGTACCAATGTACCTGTGACATTAGATACACAGACACACAAGTGACTATTTTAATGACTAGGCCAAAGGAAAGTAAAAAATATGTGACTAGGTGGTGTGCCCGGTGTTTCATACTGTGTACCAATGTACCTGTGACATTAGAAAATATTCCGACTAGATTTGACTATTATTTTGACTAGTTTTGGCAACTTCCTCCTCACGAAGTGACTAGAGAAATATATTGCCGCAGGAAATTTTAATATAGAGTCTATATAGCTTTGATCGGTGGATAAGTATAAATAATGTTTTTGTAATAATGTTTAATTAAATTATCTTTTATAATCTAACTTTTTGACAAGATTTACAACTTTGTTTTTTATACAAAAATGACTAGAGTTGTACTCGATACTCGTGCTTCTGAAGAGATGCCTGTGTGACACGGGGCTATATGCATATATAGCCCGCAGCACTGCAAACTTTTCAACTGACTGAGTGGTAACAAAACTGACTAAAATAGGTAATTATTACACTTTTTACAGACTAGGTATAGTTTTTAATACTAATAACAATTTGTATATACAGTTTGACTAGGGTTTCACTCGGTTTGTTTTTTGGTGGTAAAAATCGACTAAAAAACGTTCTGACACTTTGACTGTGACTTTAATTAAAAGATATCCTAAAATAGTTTTAACCTAACTTAAACTAGCGACTAGCGAGGTAATTATGGTTTCCCCTTAAATTGATATAAAGAATCAAAACCTATTGACTAATTATGACTAAATATGAAACAAGTACGTCGATTATTTACAACGTAAAAATGAGTGGAATGGAATCTTCTGACTGACTGGGAATTTGCTCGGGGCGTCCTGAGACAAGAGAAATTTTCACACCAAGCAAATCGTAAGACTAGAGAGATAACCAAACACACACTGAAACGGTTATATTGCAAACTTGCCGGCACTTGTCCTGAAGACGACTAGAGGACTCTACAACTATAATTAATTATAACTTAATTAAGACTTATTGCACTAATAACTAGGTTGTTAAAATGACTATCTTTTACTCTTAATTCAACTGACTATGTGGTATTTGTACTGTTGCGATTTTTTGGTTGACTTGAATAAAATGTTTATATTTTTTATATTTTTTGAATTTGCAGGAGAAAAAAAATGTTTTAAATTGTTGAAGTAAATGCCATAGTGGCTAGTAAGAATTTTTGAAGACAAGATTTTAAAAGGGAAAGTGTATAGAAGAAAAGGTGACTCTTTCTCGCTCGCTCTCTGTACGCCTCTCTCGCCAGAGTCGAGGTATGACTGAGCGGAGGGTGACAAAATACCCGAGTTTTTCCTCTTCCAGACCACAACGCAGCCGAGGGATAAGGAAGGAAGGAAGCAAACATATACACGCACAAACCATCGTATTATAGAAACAGCTCGCTTCAGCGAAGCGAAACGACGGGCAGAGCTATTCAGTTTATTTTGGGGGTTTTATTGTTGGTAGAGGCGAGAGAGATGCTGTGCTATGCCGGCGAGAGAAAAAGGGGATGAAAATGCGGCTCTGGATAGATAGAATAGAGACCGAGTTGTGGAGAAGAAGGGAGCCCTTTTTTAGGTATGTTGTTTTGTTGTAAGAGTGGTCTCTCTCAATGCAGAGGACTGCTGTTGCTGTGGGGAGAGGAGAACCTTTTTATCATTAAAGGACACGGGCATGTAATCAGACTGACAGTGGACCTGCGTGGTAATCTGGTAATGCAACGCTGGTGTGGTGGTGTATGTTCCCTGGCATACCAAGCTTTAGATTTATGGAAGGGCTATACACTGATGTGTGGTGTGTGTTGGCTTGCCAGGTAGGAAAGCACGAGCAATCGGTAGTGGAGAAATCGGAGGAGCGTCATTTATGGTGTGCCCTGCGTATGTGCATATCTGGGTGAGCGTGTATAGAAAGGAACGGGAAGATAAGCATAATGTTATTATTTACCGAGAGAAAGAGAGAGAAATGTGAAGGCATATGTGCAAGTGTAGGTAGGTATAACGCGATTTCGGAGGACTGAATTGCGCTGTGTTCAGCGTGGTAAAATGCGAGAGTTTGTATGAGGACGATGATATGACGGTATACGAAAAGCAGTGGCGGCGGTACGATCCGTCCCTCGTCCCGAGGCTGACATCCAATCCACAACGAGAGAGGAAATGTTGGCGTGATGCTATCCACTGATAATGCTATGGAGGATGGCTCCGCATTCTTGTACACGGGATTCCAATTGGTCTTTGGGCTGTTTTTAAGGGAACATAAACAACGGAGGAAAAGAAAGACGTCTTGAGTTGAGAAGTATATGGGGAGTGGGTTCGAGAGTCTTTTCTTATGTCTTCTAAGAAAATGAAAATTTGCTCTATTTGCTCTAGAGAGAGAAAGAGAGAGAGAGAGGAAAAGGGGACGAGGAAACTCGGAAAATTGAAAAGTTGTAGTAGAATTGAAAGAGGGAATAAACGAAAGGTGGAAAAGGAAAGCAGAATGTTCAATGCACCGGGAAAAGTGATTGGGGCATCGTGAATCATTACTGTCGTTTATGCAACGAAGCAATATTATGAAGTAGAAAACAAATTAGTTCGCTAATTTAATATTTTTCATCAAAAACGGTGTGCTTTTGTCAGACTTGCAAATTTTACGATCTAGCTCTACCTGGAACCCAAGAATCTTAATAGAACTGAAATGCCGTTCCGAATGAATGGTCAATAATTAACTTGCTCTTATTTATCAAGCCTATGGTAGAAATGTGAGCATGAGAGTATAACATTTAATAATTTAAATACCTGCTATCACTCTTCTTTCTTCGTTTCTTATTCGATTCGGGGAAGAAGATGTGAGAGTGAGTCGCTCAAAAAGGAAGTAAAGAATTACTTAATGGATGACTTGTCAAACGTTTCTTTACTTTGGGATAATTAGAATTTAAGAAATTCATCGGGAATCTGAACTCATATTATACATGATACGTAGTAATATTGTGTGTAACGATAAGACATTTGCAAACAAAAAAGCTATTTATGTAAATAATTATAGCTAAGCATTTATTAATATCGCAGGTTTCTGCTTTTTTATTAATAAGAGACATAAGGGACGTTTTATTCTTCGAATTGCTGCCGTCTGTCTTTCATTTTTCTATTTGACTGTCTTCACCAGTGTCTTTGCATTCTCTCTGCTTTGTTCGTAAAGTTGAATAAGAGAACTAATTGCTCGTTTTGTTCAGCAAGTAATAAATAAATGCTTGTTGAGTAAGCATTCTGTTTGCAATATAAAAGCGTCCTGTTTATGAATTCGATGCTGTTGTACACAAGTCACAAATTAAATTAGTTGCTGAATTGGGGAGAGAGAGAGAGAGGAGTTGAGTAGAAAACATTAAAAGGGAGAAGAAATATGCCAGCAATGCAATGTGGGATGCTTGTCGCCAGTCGTCACATAAACTTCTTTTTGCTTACCTTGTGTAACCTTTTTTCAAGTAGAGGCAAAGTGTGAGGTTACTCGAGAAAGGGGAAGTCAGGCACACAGAAACACTAATTGAATTCATTCCAGTTCACTTGTTGAACAAAATTCAAGGAAAAGATATCTTCTAATAATAGATGAATGACGTTGTAAAAAGACGGGGAAGCTTGGAATCGAATTTCAAATCAACCAACGGCAGCAACCAAAGAACCAGCAAAGCACGAAGCAAAACAGTGCATGGAACGAACACTTAAATTTAATTATTAGATACAAAGTGACAAGAGACATTCCCTGAGGAGATGGCAGTGCAAAATGTAAATGTCGTCAAATCGGTAGTAATAAAGGCTATAAATTAGCACATTTTGAAAAAATGCAACCTTTCATAGCCACTTGTGGCGACTCACCCACTCACCTTCCTGGTGACTCATAAAGTGGCAATATGATGATGACACATGTAAAATTGGGCAACATTGTCCAAATACGCGAATAAATACACTGATAAGGTACTTTATTCAGTATTACTTTCACTGTCGTTCGTCGACCACTCATAATGGTTAAAGGGACATCTGGTGCCATTGTAATTTTTTGTACGTTTTTTGCCCAGGTAAAACTAACTACATGCATAATTCAGTACTATTATTCTATTTTGGAATGATGATCGCCTTTGCATGCAACAATGTAATTCCTGCCGGTCTGTAATGAAATGCGCTCGTGTAAACCAGACTCACGGCTTGTGCTCATCCTGCTCATCTCCTTCTAATGGTTAAAACAATTGAAAAAGTGGCTTACGCTTGCCAACCTATTTTTTTTATCATCGCATGTTTCACCTCGTCTCCCCTTGTGACATCTGACTGTGCAATGATACCTACATCTATGTCCGTTTTCCTGATGATAAGTGATACAATTCAGCAGCTAGCATGTAATCTTCTACGTAGCGTTACGTAAGTATCGTGACTTTCAATATTTAGCTTGCCCAATACTTGATTCATACTCCGTTCCCGTTCCCTACACACCGGTGTTAGTCCAGTTATCATAATCTTCCTGTTCTTGATCCTCATCCTTCATTCATCTTTAATAAAAAAAGTTCGTCCTCCTGTTTCCTAATAATTACACATGCATACTTTCAGAACGTGGCTCACCAAACAGGCACCACTCGGCAGTCTAATATTTGAAGGGAGCGCACAATCCGTAAAACACACGACAACTGCACGAACTCCCGTTGAAAAATGTGTAACTAAACCAGACCAATTTGGATA
>JAHZNB010006389.1:0-11151 GCA_027744295.1 Callyntrura guangdongensis
GTCGGCTTGTCGGGTGAAAAAAGTCGGCTTGTCGGGTCAAGAAAGTCGGCTTTGTCGGGTCGCGAGGTTCTGCCTGAGTGAGGAGGTATATTTTTTTTGTTCGTACTACAAACAAACTACAAACAACGGAACCAAACGAACAGATTTTCCCCCCGAGTATATACACAATACACAATGCACACACTATACACACCATACAACATAACAGCACTAACAAGAGTCTACTCACTGCTGACTGTCTATCTTGCAAAGTTTGCAGAATCGTTCTTATGATGAGGGTCTCATCTCATCGTGGATCCGTGCCGTGGTGGAAAGAAAACCAAAAAGCTTCACCAAAATGTCCCCACTCCAAATTTTTCTATACATGTCCAGCAAAGTTATGCGTGCACTTAGGTACTTTTACCATTCACATTCAGTTTACTGGTTTGCTGGCATACATATACGAACATATATGTGTGTTAGTACATAACACACAGGTATAGAACAAAGTATTTACAAGTACTAGTACATCTGCGCTTTTATCTCCAATGGAGATTCTCCATCCATTCATACTTACATACATGCCAACTCTTTAGACTAATCGCCGTAAGTAAGACTAGTATAACAAAATTTTATGTTGGATTTTTTGGATTCTTTTATACTCGAGTACTTGTTGCCGAGCTATATATACGGTTGTAAACCTCACACACATGCATGCATATGCATATGGCGCAAAAGTTGTTGTTTTATTTGTGGTAAAATGCTGTGCGTCAAGTTTTCTTAGTTGTCAGGACGAGCGCAGCAAGATGAACTCGACGCCACGACAACAAACCATAAATATAATAGGCCGTTTTTTCATTTTCATAAAGAAAGACAAGAACGACAGAGAAATTACTACAGACTACANCATAAATATAATAGGCCGTTTTTTCATTTTCATAAAGAAAGACAAGAACGACAGAGAAATTACTACAGACTACAGACCATCTTTTCATTTGCGTTGCATTTGTACACTTGTATTCGGTCGAGTCCCGTGTGGGTAGGGTAGAAAGTAGGCAACGTTATTATTAGCTTTGAGCTTTTATGACTTATTGTTTGGTATCGGTACGTCGTCGGCATACAGATTTACCACGTAGAAAAGGTAAACCCGTAAACTGTGATGTGATGAGATGTGTGTAGACCTGAAACCAAGTTGGTTTTTGGCGACTGGACTGATGAACAGCGGAACAAAGATCGTGAACCTTATGCCCTAATGAAAGCTTGGCTTTGTCACGAGAATCAGTATTTTTACACAAACCTACCGTCGCACACTAACGTATTAATGTGCAAGCATGCATGTAAGTATATGCGTTCATTAAATGGAATAAAGATAGATGTACTGGGTAGATAGATAGGCTTTTAAACTTATGCGACACGTTATGATTTATGCATTTAATGGAGCTACAATACCACTATAAGATGTTTTTATTTGAACGACTATTATTTGAAAATTTCAGAAGTTGTGTTGTTGAATTCAGACGAAATAAACATTCTAATGTGTGTTCTAGTTTTCTCATTTTTTTGCCAGCCTCATGAGAAGCTCCCATTTTAAGGGATTAACGTTCTTTTGTTTGATAACAGTATTTAATGCTTTTCATACTTAGTTTGGAGAAATGTAGAAACAAGGAGGTAGGAATATACCGACCTACGTGTACCCTTTGAAACAGGGACCGACGAGGTGGTTGTACCAATTTCATGTTATTTAGCTCGGCATATTAACTTTTAGGGTACAATTTAGTTGCTTCGTTTCTTGCAATCTGCATCATAGTCGTGTATCGTCTTAAGAGAGTATTGGTGAAACTGAAACATACTTTGCTGACTCCTCCGGATCTTGCATGGAAAACTATGATATACATATACTTTAACTGAAATGTCGTAGAACTCGTTGTAAAGCAATTTATCAATAAAATTTTAGTTTACTTTTGCTGTCTCCATTCATGTCTGCGATTATTGCAAGTAAACTCATGCGAACAAAAAATTGAACGCAGGGAGGGATGAAGTTACTGTTACCTATTGAAAAAAACCAGTTGCGTCGTGTGACTGCTAAATTAAAGTACATCAAAAGTCATCATATATATGTCAGTTTCATCAAAGTAAATATTCCAATTCTGAACCAAAAGAGTGTTTCTTGTCAACTGTTACCGCATCAGTTTAAAAAATTCATTGTCATCGTTTACCCCATTAATTCTCGAATTTAGCCATGAACTTAGTTATCGAAATCAAAAGAAACAATTGGTTTACCCAATCAATTAAAAATAAAAATTAACGATTACTTGAAACTTTATATTGCTTTGAAAAAATGCAAATTATTTCGCCTCGCATCATCATTTTTGGTGCTTGGCTTTGGCTTCTTTTTTAGTTCAGCTGCACAGAATTTTTAACTGCTCATGGTCATACATTTTACCATACGCCGTCCGTTACCCATAATAATACAAAATTAAAAAACGGACATAAATTCACAGCAGCTGCAGTAGTAGTGTCAGTCATAGCTAGGCTCTTTCTTACGTGCAATTTAGTTTGATTACATTTCTTACAAGTGTATCCGGTCATTGAATTGAAACGAAACGAACATGTAATGCAACAATGGTTAGTTATCCATCCAGCCGTCCATATTTTTTGCAAATGCGTGCTGATTCAACACAAGATGAGCTTGGGCAAACGTGGTATATATAAACACCATTTTACTTAATAAATTCAGAAAATAAATTGCGCGGGCGTATGTGTGGTGGTACCTAATTTGGGTAAACGGGCAATAGAACGAAACGAAACGCTGAATGCTTGCTATAATTGCTCTTACGCACAATCAATTGAAATTTTGTGATTTTTTCTCATTATAAATGCTCTAGAGGTTTAACCTCAAGTATTTTAATTTTAATTGCAGCTGTGGATTGTAGATACAGTAGATACTTTGTATGTTTGTAAACCTTCCAACCGGCAATTGTGCCCTTCATTCAAGTTAGGTACCTTTATTAAATTATTACGATTTCGTTCTTATTATAATTAAGACAATAAGACAATATGCGATAAAAGTTGTATGCATCCTCCAATTTACTCGCACTACACCCAAAAGATTTGCAATGTGAAACACAAAACACGTAAATATGCGTATGTCAGCACTCAGCAATCCAAAAAGATAAAAAGACATGCATTGTTGTTAAAAGCCAACATTCAGAATCGTCTACCACCTGCTTTCCTTACTATTTCACTGGTCCGTTTCTAATGAGTGCGAACTTGCGGATGTTGAATTGAATCATTGATATTGTTATTGTTGACATGCATGACAAAGAATTAAGAAAGTCATTATTGTTATTCGTTAAAACTTAAAATCCCTTAATCTCTCGATTCAGCACTGGCATTGTTGATTGTGTAATGCTATCGTGACGACTGTTCCTCGCACTGGATAAAGTCTATTTTCTCACGCCTGGAAATTCTTATAGTTGTTTGACGGACTTGTCAAGACGTTCAGTGGCGACTTATTGCTAGTGTTCATTTGATCCTTGCCTACAGTTTATATTTTTTCCAAGTCATTGTTCCCTTATTACAATCATTACGTGCAAATGGATAATAATGAATTGTTACGAGCCTTAGCAGCAGCAGCAAATGCTGCAGCAACTATTGCAGCTCCGGGTCGGAGGGTTCCTCCAGGGGAAGAGGACGTGGAAAGTGACCCCGAGGATCCCAAATATCTGGTCAGATTGAGTAGACCATTTTCACTTAAAATGCAACTGCAAAAACGCATCATTTGGGTGCTACAAAATATACTGCGAATGAAGCAAGTGGCGGAAAAGGCCCGAGAGGCTGAAATGAAATTGTTACAAGAGCAGGTGAAAAGATTGCAGGGTACCGTGGCGCAATTGCAGCTGAAACAAAAAGGAAACGAACAGGAAAACATAAATGACAGGAATGTGGAAACAGTGAGAAGGAATACCAGAAGCGGTGTTTATGGAAGAGGTAAAATTATTGTAAAGACAGTCGCTGTGATCCCTATTTTAATAGTTCACAAAAAAGTAAAGTAACAACTAGAAAATATCAAAGGGGTTGTTATAAACCTCAGCTTATGTTGTGTGTTGTGTACAGCTCTGGCTCCTGATTTTCGACAAATTGGAAAATCCCTTGGATATGTTGAACGTGTACAACACGTGCGATTTTTTTCGATCCATCCTTTCCGGAAATCGAAAAAATTGGATGTTTGCATTGGCATTACCTTGCATACTTGACAAGTTGGATAAGGAGGATATTTTAAAAAGTCGGATGGTCTGCAAACGTTGGCGTTCAGAGGTTGACAATTGCATGTTGTACTATAACTGTCCGCGTCCATATAACTCCAATTTGAAACCTGGAAGGACATGTATGAAGGAGCTGTCGCCGTTAAAAAACATGATGGAAAGCAAGGGACTATTGAAAATAATCAATCCAATTCGTAAAGTACCAAACTATATTTTGAATTATTTAGTAGACCGATACGACGGCCCCTTGACACAGATTCCGGGTAAATCTGTTCAATTTCATGATAAACATCAGGGCGACCCAGTTGTGTTTTGGAAACGAGTAGCAAAATTTTTGCGGAAATGGGGGAAAGAAATTTGGAGTGTGGCTTTTGTATCTGATATATCCCCGCCTTTTTCGGATGCCAGTTATTTTGATTTTATCTCTCGCCAACTAACTCGTTTACCAAACCTGCGACATTTGGAAGTGGTTGGAAATGTTGCAGCTGTTGAAGGTCCGGACCTGGATCTAGGGCGGCTTCCTGACCTTCCACACCTAAAGTCCTTGGCGGTTGGCTTTACTACAAACGATTTGAAAATGGATCAAGCCTTGATTTCCAAGTACGGTGACCAGTTGGGAAAACTTGAAACAACCAAGTGGAACGAGACCTGTTCTCAAATGGAAATGCCGAATTTGACAGAGTTGGGAGTCTGGTTAGAAACTTGGGGTGGTGGTCTTGTTTTGGACCTCGACAAATACGAGGGGGCAAAAATTCTGAGAGATCTGCGAAACATTTCGTGTAGGGCTACCATTCAAAAACTTTCGCTGGGACCTATAGCCTTTGAAAAATGTGTACAACAACTATTTGAGCTGCTACACGAATTTCCAAACTTGGAAGTACTTCAGCTTTGGTTTGGCCAAACCAACAGACGTTTACAAACTCAGGAAATGTTGAGTAATATGCAGAAGCTGCCCCCTGAAATGATTACTCCACCCAGGTTGCATACTTTGGAGGTGACTCAGTCGTTCAAACAATTGGATTATATTTTTTTGGCTTGGTTCCCATTTCTGCAGTATCTTCATATTCGACACCAGGATGTCAATATTTTGAACATTTTTGAAACGAATAGTGAAGCAGAAAAATTTCCAGAGATAGTTCAAGTGCACCGGTACCTATACAATGGCCGCATGTATGAGTCCAACATATGGACAATGTTGCCAAGTTTACGGTTGATGACATTTCTATGGCCTTCCAAGCCTGGTATTATACAACCAGAACCAGAACGCTTTTACAGATACGAGCGCGAGGTGTACGAAGCTCGGGCACAGGGAGGCGCAATGAGAGCAGAGTAAATTCAACGTAGCCGTGTCGTGGGTGGAGAGTGAGAAGAACTGTGATAATGCGATGACTGGAAAAAGTAACGTTGAATTGAAAGTTGTTTCTTCCAGATAAAATGATCATTGTCAATGAGAAAAATGTATGGTGGTAAGAGCATTATTAAATTTTTCATGTTTCACACCTTATTCAAATACGACTTGCCTCTTGCCTGTTTAATATTCAAAAATTTAAAATTTTTGGCAA
The DNA here is from genome assembly GCA_027744295.1 of Callyntrura guangdongensis. Lineage (NCBI taxonomy): Eukaryota > Metazoa > Arthropoda > Collembola > Entomobryomorpha > Paronellidae > Callyntrura > Callyntrura guangdongensis. Next base: position 5,807 of record JAHZNB010006389.1, read on the forward strand.
AAAAAAAATATACGTAAAATTTATTTCTGATAAATAATTAAATAACAACGAATTCACAACGTGGTATACATGTCATAGGTAAGCTTTTAAATAATAAATTAATATAATTACTAATTTATTACTGAAGGTTGCCCTTGCCCTCTTTTCTTTTTTTACTCCTGGTTCCACTCTATGAAGGTGATAAAAATGATAATAATTGGTTGGTACTTGGTACCAGTCATCTTCGTCACTATCACATTCTTAGGGTGGAACCAGGAATAAAAAGAAAGGGACTACTTTCAGTACTTACATATTTATTTTTAAAAATTGTGTGTATTCTGCACTTGCACTTAAAATATGAATTGTGTAAATACGGTGAATGGTGAAAAAGTTTCTCTAAATAATATCTATAATACTATAATATTAACAACTATAATACCTACATCCTATAGAACCGGTAGAATGACAGTCCTCTATACAATATTCATTTCTGGTGTATAATATTTAATGACAAACTTCAAAATAAAATAATAAAACAGATAGTTTGTATCTACTAATGTTCCTCGGTGAGTGAGTTAACGTAGTGACTTACTAATTTTGAACACACATCATGAGTGTGAGCATACGTCATTAAAGTTTTTGAACTTAGAAAACACCTGTGGAAAATTTTTTGGCGAATTCAATTGTGTGTTAAGTTGTGTGTTGTGTGTGTATTCAGTTCAGAATTCATTGGTGTTCAAATTCTGTAGTGTATTATGCAGTTCAAATCGACTTTTTAGATAATAAACTGAACTAATCTGGATAATCCAATTAACGGATATTATTACCTTTTGAATTTGAACACAGGAATATTAATATTTAAATTAACACTGTTTCATTTATCACTGAGCATTTTTTCCAGAAAAAATGAAACGTTGAGAAAAGCCAAAGGTCATTTGCATTACGAACGACTCTCGTTGCAATTTACGAAGTCATGAATCGATCGTTACGTCGATCATGTTTATATATATATATCTAACCAATGCTAACTTGTTTTTGTATCTGTTATGCAGAATGCAGCAACTTATCATTTTATTTTTTGTTAGTGTTGAAAAAATTCCGAAATGGTTAGAACAGAGAACATGTCAGAAAGACGCCCTACCACTTTGCATTGTAATGATTAAAAAGTGCTAAATAGCATGTAGCTGTGGTTTTCGCATGAATTGTGATATGTAGTGTGAAGCGTAACCAATCAAAGCAGACAAAGAAATTCTAACATTAAAGGATGTCCAGTGGATTTAACATTCATCATCATTAGAGTATTTTTTAAAAAAATAGTCTTAGAAATTCTAGAAGTCTAAAAAGTCGTATATACCATCATAAAAATCACCACAAAATAAATTAATTTTTTCTAACTCCAAGAACACGTGTGTGACATGGTATTTGAAGATGAATTGATCTTTTACAGGCATGTATTTACAGACAAAGTTTCTTCCGTGGTAGATTTTAACGATTTCAATTTTGACCTTTAATGTACTTCACTCTCATATTTGCCAAGGTGTGTTGATCCATTTTTCTGTATTTTCTGACTACAACATAGTTTTTTTTTAAATCTAAAAATCAGTAATACAAGGTGCATCTAAAATTGTTCAGTCTTGTACTGCTTTGATGTATGTATTATTGTATTTTGTGATGAGGTTTGAAGATTAAAAAAGAAAACACTCAATGTTATCTGCGAATTTCTATTATAAAGCTTCTATATTCACTAAATGTTATTTACAAATGAATAAAATTATGAAATCTGCAATATTCCAGTTAGGTACATCTAAGTTTCATTAAATTAAAACGGCTAACTGATGAATTGTTCACACTGTCACTGACTCACACTGTCATTGTTCACTGATCACATCGTCTGTATGTCTGTCCGTCCGGGTAATAACTCAAGATAGGAAAGAAATTTTGAAATTCTGTTTTTGTTTCGAGATATTCGTTAAAAATTGATAAAATGCAACACGTCCATTCAGCAACTTTTGCTTCTTGGAACAAATGATCCGATCTATTATATCTATACATCTATTTCTATACCAGTACCTTGTGGTCGTCTCTTTTTAACTATACAAAAGTTTGACCCCATAAATCATCGGAGTCAAAGTATTTTAAGATAAATCGTTATAGGTACCCCAGTAAGTAACCAATGCCTTCAGGTATTTTTCTGCCGTTGGACAAAATCTTGACTAGGTGGTCAAATGTTTTTGAGGTCCTTCACGCTATTTCACTGTGTGATTTCACGCTGTCTCACTACTTTTCCATGGCATGTCTCCGTTGTTTATGGTTTATTGTAAGATGAGCGATACAGATGTATTGCAGATGAGCTCATCGCACGTATCTATAAGTATGAACGCCTGTAGTCAGTCTTCTCGAGACATCTTTTAGGAATGAATTAGCCGGTGAAGATGAAACGCTTGTTAAAACGATGATAACATTTAAGCGCTAATTTATTCTAAACCGAGTTCAAATCATCTTACTGAAAATGAGGAAAACAGAGTGCTTAAATGCATGATAGCACGATACTCACGTCATGAATTAGATGCTGTCACATATTTAGTGTACAACGTACAAAGTAGATACTTACAAATGAGTACACACATTTAACTTTTCTCCTTGACATTTTCTGCTGGTGCTATATAAAGTGGCACAGTAAGAGATAAAGTGATCATTACAAAATAGACGTGTTGAACATCATTTAAACTATTTTAAACTAGTTTACGTTACAAAAATCTTTGGAAACTTATTTCCACCAACCTAGCTCACCTGCAAATACACTCTCACAGCAGTGGTGGTATACTTTAAAGTGTTTCGTGCTGAAGTCCTCATCGACTTTTAAATCCTTTCATGGAGTCTTCTAAAATTTATCGTTTCCTCCTTTCCACTACTCTTTACAATGAATTTAGCCACCAGCAGCACCCCGAGTACCGCGACCCCGACAAGATACATATTCCATCAATGCGTGGCCACTGTTGCGGTTACGATCGGAATTTTTGGACTAGGCACGGTTCTTGCATGGAGTAGCCCTGCAATGCCAGACATGGTTAAGGAAAAGGGAGGATACTTTCAAAACATGAGCACTGAACAACAGTCATGGGTTGGCTCGATAGCCACGGTAAGTTAACCAGAGAATTTAAACGAGTAATAATTTTTTCTTGACTGGGAAAAAATCAAATTTTAACTTTAAAAAAAATTATTGATAGCTCGGGGCATTGGCAAGCTCCCCTGTTGCTGGGTTTACTGTGGAACGATTGGGTCGAAAAGGTTCCATGATCCTATTTACATTTCCATTTATTCTCGGCTGGATAATGGTAGGATTTGCCACCAAATTTTGGATGATGTGCACAGGGAGATTTATAACAGGCTTTTGTGGAGGGACCTTTTCTTTATGTGCCCCCTTGTATATTGGAGAATCCGTATCGAATCGAATCCGAGGTATGCTGATGAACTCGTTTCAGCTGATGCTCGTCACAGGAATTTTGTTCACATACGTGGTGGGAACATATGTGTCCTGGAAAGCGTTAACATTAATATCTGCTGGGATTCCCCTGATTTTTCTGATACTCGCTCCACTTATCCCAGAAAGTCCAATGTTTCTGACAAAAACAGGGCAGACCCAAAAATGTGAACAGGCACTGACATGGCTTCATGGCCCCCTTTATTTGACTCAGTACGAAGATATAGACGACTCTGGAGAGGAACAGAATGGACCCAAGCCAAAAATAGGATTTACAGATTTGATTAAAGGTGACGTGCTAAAACCCCTGCTAGTTAGCTTATCATTGATGGTCCTGGAACAAGCTTCCGCTTTCAATGTGGTTATCTTCTATTGTGTCGACATTTTTGCACAGACCGGTTCCGGTCTTAATGAGTACTGGAGTAGTATAATTGTTGCAGTTGTGCAGGTAGTGGCTACTGTGGGGGGCACCTTTCTTGTCGACAGAGCAGGTCGAAGACCGTTGCTAATTTTTTCTGAGCTGGTGATGGGCCTATCTTTTGTAGCGCTAGGGATATTTTTCTATGTCAAGAAGGTGAACAATGATCAGGTCCCCACCGGATTGGCATGGCTTCCCTTGGTAAGCGTTCTCGTGTTCATTGTTGCCTTTTCCTTGGGCATAGGGCCTCTGAGCTGGACGGTTATGGGGGAAGTCTTACATCCGGATGTGAAAGGTCTTTGCTCTGCAATTGCTACCAGTTTTGTGTGGCTTTCTGCGTTTGTCGTAACCAAAATATATCAAACATTGGTAGCTGCTGTAGGAATATATTGGTCATTCTGGATATTTTCTAGTTTTAGTCTGCTGGGTACAATTATTGTCTATCTGTTTGTACCAGAAAACGAAGGGGAAAACATTGGAAGAAATTCAAAGAGAATTTTCTTCCAGTAATACTTGTCGCAAGGAAAAATATCTTGTCTGTAAGCATTACTAAAAAACTAGTTGTAATGGATTTGGCCCTGGCGCAAATTAATTCTTTAAAAGTTTGTATTTCTGTTGTGGCAGGTAGGACCTTAATACCAATTGTATTTGTAACGGTTGATGCCTGTAAGCACGTTACTAAAGACCTATTAAATCATTAATTTGACGAAATGCTTATTCCAATTATGTACTGACCATCACGAATGCCATTTATTAAAAATGTTTTAAAATCATGGAAAGTTACGTATAATGCAATACTTCCGCTATTTAATAAAATACGATATGCTTATCAATGAAAACATTCTTTTGCATGAGAGCAGGACGTTTGGGACAATAACCCTAAACCTCCCAGAAAATGCACAGTTTTACAATGATGGACGAAGAAGATTATAACCGTTTTGTTTTTTGTTTTTAAATTGCATCCTCTTCATCACTGCTATCATATCAAGCATTCCTATAATGAACATGATATATGTACAATGACGATATATATATTTTGCACAATCTGTGCGTCAACGTATCTAGTATTGGTTGGCCCCCAAAATCTAGCTTAAATAGCATTTACTCCTTTGTCCAATGTCTAAACATATTTTGAGTAATAAATTAGGAAAATTGCAAATTGTCATGGAATCGCACATATAAAATATTTCGTTTATCTGAAAGTATGGCTTTTGTAAGTTACAAAGTGGCTGTTCACATTTACTCCATTTATTGCTGTTTATTTAGTTTTAAAAGAGACGTAAATGATTAGTAAAAAATACGTAACATTAGTAGGAAGGATTACTCTAATATGTACATCTACTTGCATACTATACTACCTGATAACATTCACTTGATACGTTAGAAAAATGACCGTATAGGTTCTGAATAGAATCATTTTGGTTCGAAAGTTTGAATATCATATTCAAAGTCTCTTTCTACCCACTG
>JAHZNB010006390.1:0-11274 GCA_027744295.1 Callyntrura guangdongensis
GTTTAAAAATCGTACCTGTACAAACGGCGTGTCATTATAGAAATGAAAGGCTCTTGAACTGGAGTGAAAAGTGAATACCACAATAATAATGCATTCACAAAGTAACGTTAAAGTCAACGACCGCATCTAAAATTATAATAAAATGTAATTATTTCTTAAGTTTTTTTAGCACGAAATCTTGATCATCCTCAATCATCATGCAAACCCTAAATTATCCAGTGTTTATACATTCATTTCTTTATTGCACGGCATATAAACATTACCCAGACTAGCATTAATGTACATGAGAAAAAATTACCAAGATGAGAACTTTATACAAGTGCTTAAATTTTAATGAGCTGAAAAGTTAAAATGAATTGTAGAACTAAAAGTTTACTACTGGTAGCATCTGTTGCATCCGTTGCATGATAAGGACATCATGGTACACACACACGCATATTGTTAGCATATTGTAAGTTATTTGTACCCCCAAGTAATGAGATTCAGCCAAACTACGTTTCAGTTCAAGTCTCTCACGACAATGCGATGCATGAGTCCCAAAGTCCCAAACCCAAAAATAACTTCTTTTTTGTATTAAATCGATATTGTATATTGTGTTCCACGTTTTAGTTCAACAAGCACATAATATAATACCTATCTGCATCTTCCTATCTCTGCCACACATCAAGATCAAACTCTAAAAGTTGGATGGAATGGAACAAAAAGGCTGCAAAATGCACCTGTATCACATACTCCAAGAATTCACCCAAACCTACGCCATTCCATGAACAGATACGTGGAGCTCTCCATGCGAGAAGCAGAATTGCAGTTGAGAGGAGTTAAAACAGCCATCGTCTTCAACAGGCCTCGATGGCGCAGCAGGCAGCGCGTGAGTCTCATAATCTCAAGGTCGTGAGTTCGATCCTCACTCGGGGCATATTTTTGCTGGTTTGTTTTTTGACCAGCAGGCAATACAAAATTGAGTCGCTTTACAAGTCCAAATTTTTAGTTGGCGACTAAGGGCCATATTGTCCTGGTTACTATTCATTAATAATGCCACTGCATATTTTGATAATTTGCAACGCAATAAAAGTTAATTTCATATTAGCTGAATCGCAACAAATGTTGCGATTCATTTGCGTGCGTATAGTCAATAGTATATATGTAGCAAACTCATCGGAGTGGAGGCATGAATCGTATTTCATTTTACAAACCATCAAAATCTGTGAGCATTGAAAGAATTTTATCCTTTAAATGCTCTCAGATCAAAATGTTTCGACTTTGAATATGACTAACATGAGCTGATGTTGTTGTTGTTGCTACTATGATTATTGAAAGTTTGTCACAATATCAAATTGAAATTTTTATGAATGCGATGTATTGAAATTGATGCATTTCCAATTTCCCATACCAGATGGGTCAATAATTACTCAGTAATTATTACTGTTCAGATTTGAAACATTTTATTTTACTCCGATAGAAATCGTTTAATTTAATTTATAAATCACTACGTAAACATTAAATTAAGTGTTTAACTAGTATAATAAATAATCATTATGCTGGAAACAACGTATGTCTTTTGTCTACTATAAAGTTTTATAATTATTACTATTACTATAGCTACTATAATAAATCTACATAAATCTCAAAGCTGTTCACGATATATATCCTGTCGTCCGACAAAGTCTCAAAAATCCATGTTAGAAAAATGCCCAGCAATTTTCTGGTGATCAAAGAACTAGCGTATTTTTTTAAATTTTAAACCGAATTTACGGGCCGATATGTCGTTGTCGTAACCATGTTAACGTAAAAAATCTTTCGTAATAAAAATCACAAATTATATTGTTTTGCAATGTCTGCTTAATTAGGTGGTGGTGGAGGTGGTTGGTAAGCGGACGAAGAAGAAGATGTGGGTCGACTTGGAGGTGGTGGTGGAACTGTAGGATAAAATGTTGCAGTAGGAGGTGGTATTGGAACAAACCCTGCAGGAGGCATTGGTACAGCTACTGTTGGTGGGGGTTGGGTGAAATTGCCTAAAACGAAGGGTGATTGTATTAGTCCACTTGTCGCTGCGGGTGGTGGAGGGGGCGGTGGCTGATTATTTACAAATGGCGGAATGACTCCGGTAGCCATCATTGGAGTATTTTCCACAGGAGTAGAAGTTTTAGATCCGCCTGTTAGTGAACAATATACACATACAATGCAGTTTTCAAAATAAAAATTGCCAAGAACCACTTTGAAATAGAATTTTGTTGTATTCTTACTTTGCGGAGAAACGAAATTACTCAGTGGCGACACATTAGTCGAATTAACGTTATTATTAACTTTTATCCCATTATTTTGCAAAACAAATCAAATCCATGATGTATCCGTTTCTATTACAGTTAGCCTATTGTGTAACACAATCGTTCTCGCACCTGTCATTAACAAACGTCCAGGCCATCTGTACCATCTTTTGTCTTCTGGTTTTGTCGCCCTTTAGACAATTTCCATATTTCACCAAAAATGTGTAGGGGTGTTCGACCTCCAAGTCAAATTTTATCGTTTGCAACAATATTCGCTCCAAGGTCATAACTTCTTCCTACACAGGAAACAATCGTGTTCCAATAGTTTAATAAACCATTCTTTATTTATTTTTCCTAATTTATTCTACGTAGATTAGGTACGTAAGTACAATATGCAAGACTCGTCTCGACTTACAGTCCAATTTCTTGCTTCTGGTCCAAATTGGGCAAATTTTTCATCTGGCAGAAGGTCTTTGGCAAATTTAATTACATCCCGGCACTTTTTCGGCGTTTCTTCCGCTTTCCCAGCCAAAAATAGACATGCACATGCAGTCGGCTACAGGGAAGACAAACAAACTTTTAAATTACGCCCACCCAACCATTCTTATGAAATACTTGACGTAGACTTTAGCAGACCACTTGTTTCCTCTTACATAACGTGGAAAATTCTGGAATGTGTGGAACATGTAAAACCGATGATAGTACACACTCGCTGTGGCCATCGTTGCAGGGCTCAGGTTCATTGCGGAACCCAATTCCCTTATAAAACGCACCCCTTCTCGACGATATCTCAGTTCGTTGTCTAAAGGAAGACCTTTTTGCACCGAAGGAGGATTGCGAAGCTCCTTTTTGTCGTAGTACCATTTTACCATGTTCGTCATTTTTGCAAAAAAATCACAATACTCCGAGACCCCCTCACAATTACCACTTTTTTACGGTTTGCAGCAAAGTTCCAAATCAGTCCAAAAAGTACCCGAAGATTGCTGCTCACAAAATAATTTAATAATATATATTATTCAGTTCTTTTCAGTCCATCCAACAGTTCTGTGAGGGATGTGTGTATAAATGTTGAGGGGGATGTGGAGGTAGACTCTGCAATTTTACAAATTTTGATATTTTGTAATACATGAATTTAGCAGTTGATTGCGTTGTATGTGGAGTGTATGAGTAGAAAATATTCTGATTTTGTCATCAGACTGACCTTTGGAATATCACGAATGTAAAATTCTCAGTCATGTCACCACCACCCTTTCCTCTACCGTTAATTACGCATTATAAAGAATATAGTTTTGACTAAATTTTAATCAGCAACCAGAAGACAGCAGTGGTGGTGGTGGTGGTAGTAGGTAAGGTAGATGGCATGGTAAAGGAGTAGTGGTGCTTCACTGTACCGAAATTCATTGCTTCTTGTATCCCATTATTTTGGTGTACCGTGTATGGTGTCGTCGTCGGTATCTCGAAAAAGTACTACTGCTACTGTGGTGGTGGTAGCGGTAATCTAGTAAATGAATGAAATGAATGTTTTTGGATGCTGTTGTATCGTGTTCCATTTGTGCAGTGTGTCTTTGGTTGGTAAGATTCTTGGTACTTACCACCACCAGCCTACCTGTAATTTGTGATTTGGCACATTTCCCTATCAGATACATAATGAACGTGAAGAAGACGTGAAGAACAAAATTGGTAGTAAATGGTGACAACTTGGTACAACAGCTGTTTCCTTTTTTGAAGGTCTGTGTGTGTGTGTGTGTGCGTGCACCCAACACGTTCATCCGACGCAGATACAGCAGCGCACTTGTACATTTGCACACACAGCAGCGTAGCAGTGTAAGGAACGTTCAAGCCGCGCTGTATTTACAAAGAACCAGAACCATGCACAACGTCTCAATCATAATAAAAAATTGGAAAATCATGCTGCTAATATTTCATGACTGCTACTAGCGTGCTAGTGTTGGTGCTGGGACGAATTTTCAAACTTTTTCAGTGTCGGAGCAAACCTAAATTATATGATGCGAGAGAAATAAAGGCAACCTGACAATCAACGCATGTTCCATTTTTCGCAAAAACAAGAAAAATAAAATTTACGAAATGTTACAAAAATTATCAACAAACAATATCATCCTTGATTGATATAGCAGACAATGACGAAGAATATAGAATAAATTCGAAAGCTTGACTTATAAAATCCATCATCTTTACTTTAATTTTTCTTCTAATAATCCGGTGTTTTAGATATAGTTAATACTGGATGGTGGATGGGATGGAGCGAACTCAAACACTACTTTTGACTTTAATGTTTTTAAATTCTCAAAGCACCCTGTGTTTGTTGATTGATGCACGATGATTGATGAACATACGAACAATTTTCTCTCTTCACGCTACACTTATACCACTTTTTACTGTGAGTGATAACTCTGATTGTTTAAATGCTGACGACGACGCCGCCGAGCTAGAAAAGCAACTTTCTCTTTACCGCAACGGTTTACGGTTTCGGTTGTTGTCAAGTTACGACATTAACTTTGCAGCTGTTGTTTTTTTACTATATAAAATTAAAAAAGAGTTGGTTCTGGTTTTACGAATGTTTTGCCGACCCTGTTATTTACAACTCTCTGACCCTGTCTGCCACAATCCATTTCAACTTTGCTCTAACTATATTTTTCAAACCGCTTCATACTAGCACACGTTACTGTTAAACCACTTTTTTATTTTTGGTGTGTTTCGTGGTCGTTCCATAATGGGCAAGAAAGATAAGGCTAAAAAGATCAAGGTAAGCTCGAAAAATGCGTCCAAGAAGGATTCTCCACAGACGATTCGTAACGTCAATTTCCGGGGAAGCGACCCTTCAACCTATACTGCTGTTACGGGTGAACCATCTGATACGGAAAATGCGTCCAAGAAGGATTCTCCACAGACGATTCGTAACGTCAATTTCCGGGGAAGCGACCCTTCAACCTATACTGCTGTTACGGGTGAACCATCTGATACAGACGACGCCATAACCGCCGTACCCAGTTCTCCGGTGGGGAGCAATATGCCGGCACCCTCCACTAAATCGTCCAAACCTAGAAAAGAAAAGAAAGGGAAAAAAGAAAAGAAGGACAAAAAAGAGAAAAAAAGGGGAAAGAAGAAGGAACCTGTCGAGGACGTCACCACAGATGATGAAGCAGCGCCTGAGCTAACTAGAAAGGTATGAGCCCGACGATATTGGTGCATAATGGAAACTCCCCGCAACCGATAAGTTTACTGTAAAGTTTACAGTGTAAACTTCAATTTCTATTTATAGCCGTCCCCGGTGGTGGCTCCTCTTCCGGCGTTGACCATTGACGAATACAAATTCTTTGAGAAGGTCAAAAGTGGCGATACTGAAGCAGTGGCTGCGTTTATAGAGTCTCAAACTTTTCAGAATATGAGCATCAACAGAACAGACATACGGGTATTAAATTATCTACAGTCTACATTTTTTTAAAAATCAACACGTCATTCACGTTTGCACTAGCTTATCGATACAATTATTTTTGAAGGGCTATACAGTTCTTCACTACGCTGTCCAGCGTCAAGATGAAGATATGGTGCGTCTCCTTCTTCAACAACCTGGTATACGTCTGTATGACACTATACTGCACGCTATCAAGGAGGAAAACGTTGAAATTACTAAACTCCTGCTAGAGCTTTATGATAGGGCGTCTTCCGAGGAGCAAAAACAGCGTTTTATGACCGCCCTTGGTAGTAAAGAAGATCAAAGTCTGGCTCTATCCGCTTTGGTGTCGACTACGTCCGGAGTAATTATATCTCCGCAGGTGTCGCCGATCTCTGCTCGATCCGGAATCAAAGCTTCCATTAAAATGAGCACTCGCGCAGGAATTGATGGAGTTCGTAGTGGAAAACCATCCCGGACAAGTTCAGGGGCAGGGTCCGGTTCAGGTTCTGCTTCTGGTACAGCTTCAGGTTCCGCTACAGTTTCAGGCTCTGGTACAGGTTCCAAGTCCCAAACAAAAGTTCAAGTTCCCATAACCTCTGTACAACCCCAGGAAGGCGAGGACGAAGACATGGATGAAATGCCGTTTGACCCTGAGTTTCCTCCGATGATCACCCCTCTCATGTTAGCAGCGCAAGAAGGGTGTTTAGATCTAATTGACCTCTTTTACCTTCGGGATGAACGCCTGGAGAGCGCCGAGTATCATCACAACTTGGGCTGTGCATGTGACATTTGTCTCAAGCTGGATGGAGATCAGGACATGTCCCGAGCTTATCAACGATATCATCTCCTTAAGGCTCTTTCTCATCCTGTTTACATTTGTTATATGGCACGGAAGGAGAAAATAGACCCAGTGAACTACGCGATTTCCAAGATTCTCAAAGTACGAGAGATTATAGAAAAGGAAACGGCTTTCAATGATTTGTTTGCGGAATTCGAGAAAAAACTCGAGCTTTTTATATCCGAACTGATCACAATGTGTCGTGATACAAAGGAAACGGAAATATTTCTTAGTCCAAAGGACACCGAAGAGAAGGAAAGATTGCCGCACTTGTATCCTCGGCTCTGGTACGCGATGGGATTAAAGCTAAAAGGGTTTGTAGCAGTGCCAAATTTCCAAAATGTAAGAATGATTTACACAAAATTATCAACACAACGATATTTATTATTACGATTTTTAATGCTCTTCCTGGTGTTGCACACTTGCACAGATCGTGTACAAAATGTGGGCTACAGATGGATGGCCAGACTGGGACACGTATGGCAATGCCTATCGATTCTTTAATCTTGCCATACGTATCGTCGCCTTTCCGTTGATTGCCTTGCTTCTTCTGTTCGGCCAAGATACACGCATTGGACGTCCCCTAGCCACTCCCCTGAGTAGGTTCCTAACCCACGTCGGTTCCTACATTTTCTTTTTACTTTTGGTTAGCTTTCAAGCTCTCTGGCCGTACCAACGGTGCAACGATGTGGAACCTTACTACCAAATAGATGACGACCACTGTAAACAACGTGGGCCTCCGCGAATCGGTGAATTTAAAAATTTTGAAATTAGCCTATCTATTAAAAACGGTTTAAAAGGCCGCCTATTGCCTCACTAATAAGAGTGACAAGTAACGACGTATTTTTAAATTTTGGGCTTGGGACCTTTGGTTTGCTCACGTATGTAGGTACTGAATGGTTAATAGTTATGTTCGTGCTCGGATTTTACGTAAACATGCTGAAAAGAAACAGTGTTAGTTGGTACTGGAACATGCGCTGGAATTGGTACGATCTCATCACTCAAGTTTTCTTCACCCTCACTTTCATGTGCTGGCTGTGGTCATACTTGTGGACAAAAATGCCAGAAAATCAAGCTCTTCTGATGGCCACAGATAGACTCATGTGGCCCCATGACTGTGCGGAAATATATGGAGAATGCCTTCTTTCTCTCTCGTTATTGTTGGCCAGTGGACGAATTCTTCGTTTCTTTGCGGTACATCCCCACCTTGGGCCGATTCAGGTGGCACTTGGAAAACAAATTGTTGACTTTATGAGTTCGAGTTTGATCATGGTCGTGGTGATTGTTGCATTTACTTCGGGTACATTGGGACTCTACTTACCCTACAAAGATGTGCATGGATTGGAACCGGACGAATTGAAAGGATTGACAGAGGATAGTTCTTTACATACTGTTACGGGCGCGTTCAAAATGTTCTTTTTTACTCTTTACGGTTCGGGTGGAAACAATTATAAAAAGTTGCTGACTTGGAAGATAAAAAATGGAACAGGTAGCGTGCAAGAAATTCATCACACTTACACAGAGTATACTGGTAAATTTCTGGAGTTGGCGTACGGCATGATTGGTTCCACTCTAATATTCAGTATGTTGGCCGGTTATTTCTCCAAAACTGTGACTAAGGTAATGGTAAATGTGGATGCGGAGTGGAAGTATGCTCGAACAGAGTTGTACCTGATGTTTATTAAGGATTCAGTGTTACCCCCGCCTTTTAATATTTTGCCGACGTTTCATGGGCTACAACTTGGAATCAAGTGGCTGTCCAGACTAGGTAGCAAACATGAGCCAAAATCGGCATGTTCCATGAAACAGTGTTGCTTCCTCACGAGTAATGATAAAACGAACAAGTGGCAAAAACTGGTGGGCGGGTACAGGAAACTGATGCTCCAACTGATTTTCAGGTACCTTAGTAAACAAGAGGAGGTAAAAGGGAAAGAGAAGGCAACAAAAGATGACGTTGTAGAAATTGGGGAAGAATTGGCGGAAATTATAGCTTTGATCAAAAAGGCCAAGGAGGAAAAGAAAAATCCGGACGAAGGTAATGATGATGACGATGACGATTTCCCACCAGGTGGTGGAGGTACGGGAACAGTTGCTTCTGTAGCCAGTGGACTGCGAGGGTGGTCCAAGCCTAAATATATTGTGGAATCGGCGGGATCAACTTACTTAAAAAATACGGGGAGAGGAGGAGGTAGCGGAGGAACTGGAGGAGCATCCAGTAGTACAACAGAGGGTGGAAATCCGATGAGTGCTCAATCAGCTCCAGTTGTAACAACACAACCTTCGTCCAGGAGTATCCAATCTGGGATCACTTCAGCTCCGTCATCGTCACCGCCAGGAACGACAGCACAAGTCAACGTGCTTTTCACACCAACGGCGGGGAATCCCACGCCAAAACGACCCTCGGGTCTTTTGGACTTTACCGGTTCGGGGGAACGGGATTTTAAGGGAGATGGCACTCCAGTTTCACTGCCAAACAATAATAATTCTCCCTTATCTCGAAGAGATTTTACTGAACCTAGCAGGGGCTCCAGAAGTGGTGGCGGACTAGAAGGTGCTATTGGCATGGAGGACTTTTCTGGTAGTGGTACCGTTGAAAGTGCTTTTATCTCATCCCCGAAAACAAGCAACTTTTTGGACATGGAGCCCACACCCAAAAAGGATCCAGGTCTAGTGGATCCCACAGGCATGTCTCCACCAGTAGCCACTAGTCGACGGAAATCCCCTCCACAGACAAACTTATTCATGAACATGGAGCCAACCCCTAAACGTTCTTCCGGTGTTGTTGACTTCACGGGTGTCAGTCCACAAGACCCACCACGGAGAAACAGTAAACCAGGTCTCGGAACTCGGCCGCCAGCTACCGGTCTTTCATCTCCAGTCACTGGAATGGCAAACTCCTCAGCATCTCCTACCTCGACGAACTGGCAATTAAACAACGTTGCCCCAACTCCTCGACGAAACTCGGGCGTGATAGATGTCTGGAGTGTACAGGACCCCAATTCAAATAGATCCACTGGTCCTCCTCCCCCTACACGGAAAATGTCTCCAGGTACTAAAATGACTCTCGCCGAGCCCGAGCCATCACCAAATACGTTTAAAAATGTAGCAACAAATGAAGCTTCATGAACTAACAGAAAGTTCTATTTGGGATTCCCCAGATGGAGAAGTCGCAGCATTGAAGTATCAAACGTCTCCCCCACATTTTGCTTCAGGAAACGAGCTATACTCGCCGTCCAACAGCCCGAGCATGAATCCGACGACCACCAGTAAGCCATCAAAGCCCTCATCCATTCCCTTTATTTATAGTAGTGCTGAAAGCGTCAACGCTACGGATGGCTCTTCTAAAGCAAATTATGAATCTCCTTCCTCCGACTCGTCACGTGCTGATCCCAGAGCAGTTTTCAGTCAACAGAGTACTAGTCCATTAGCTGGGGGTTTTAAATTGAAGGATTCACCTTCGCCCCAGCGTTATTGAGTACGACAGCTCGTAAATAGAGGTGTCGTCGAAATGCGTTTACCTTATGATAATCAAATACTTGTGTACGATTGAATCTAGTTAGCTAGAAAAAATGCCAAGCCTTTAACTGTAACTTGTAGCACATTAAATGTATAAACTTTCCTCTGTTTCATTACATAAATCTCAAATAAATGAATAAATAATTAAGACGATTTTAAAATCAACATTCAGATTTAGTTAGCATTCTAGTGATTTGCCATTTTGCATATTGCTGTAATCAATCAAGTTGCACTATTCATTTTTTAGGCATTGCTTCTTTATTTGTATGGAAAATCACGACTGTTTCGTCATTTTAATTTGGGCTTATCTATCTTATCATGTAAGACTTAATAGAGATGTAAATATAAAGTACATTTTTGTGCACATATGATATAATGCGTTGTATACTTATTTTTGGTCCAGTTGACCTCTTGCTGATCACTTTTTACTACGATGGTGAGCATGATGATGGTCACGATCACGATGATAATGATGGGACGAGTAATCCCTACTCCGTCTGTTTTTATTTTCCTCTCCACTACTTCTCGACGGCTTTCCGGAAGTAAATTCATCCAACGCTATTCTCGTTTTCGTTCCGGCGCGAGCCTGCTGACTTGTTTTACTTTTAGATAAGCCCTTACTAGGCGTCGTGTTTAAATGATTACTTCGACTGGACTGGTCCTGTAGGGTGTCATCGTTGGTCCTGCTGTGGGAGCTACGTCTGGTGTGATTATTAATGGGGTAGTTATTACTGCGACTGTTATTCGGATAAGTGCCGCTCTGACGGTGAGATTGATGATGGTGAAAATCGGCCCGAGAGGTGGATTTTGTCGGTTGGTCAGTTCGCTCTCGGTCACGATCGTGAAGTTGTTTTTCTTTCATTTTTAGTATTTCCCGGTTGCGAAGCAGGTCGGGATCCTTCCAGTCAAACTGATAGTCGTATCGGTCAAAGTGACGGCGAAACAACTTGCGGAAAATGGAACGGAGAAACGTGTAGTCGGGACTGTCATCAAAGCGTAATTCTCGACAGTGCTTTAGGTAGGCGATAAATTCGAAAGGTTGGCCCTAGATTATTTTTTTAAGTGACAACCGTTTCTTAGCATATTTTAGTACATAACAGTTTTAGTATATTTGATGTCATGATAGAATTATCTAGAATGACTAATTTGCATGATGTTACACACTACCCCTTTGTACTTACTCTGCAAAGATCTTCAAAGGTTGTTGAGTGCTTGACCTCTGCAATTTTCTGGTACTTTTG
>JAHZNB010006391.1:0-20914 GCA_027744295.1 Callyntrura guangdongensis
TGAAAATCATGTTCTTGCTTCACATGGTATTCCGTTAGTTAGCATCAATGTATCGAGTTTTTAACATATCGATACATAAACATAAAGAAAGTATTACCTTTTCAGCTAAAGGCTGATGTAGAATGAACGGACAGTACAATATTCATACTTACAAAACGAACACTATTAAAAAACTATCTTTCCTTTAATATCACACAGTGCATTACACTATCAGCTTTCTTCGAATGTACCAAAAAAGCAACTAACTGAGAAAATAACTTACAGTGGGACATGACAGAAATAAACGACTATCAACGTTCAAGAAATAACGTCTTATTTATTTAAATTATGTACTCGAAACCAGCATATGCGTCCCAGCCCAAAAAATTATTCCACTTAAAAAACTTACATCAGACAGTAATAACAGCCTAGCTTTAGCTATATATATTCTCACAGTCCGAAACAGGGAGTGAGACTTGATTGTTTTAACTTCTAATGGATTACATGATTGTGTATTAAGTTTCCCCTTAAACGAAAGTGCTTCTGCTGTACAGCATTCTACCTGTAGTGCATGTATTGGTTGATGGAGAGAGCATTCATATTTTTATATTACCATATGCCTGCTTTGTAATCTCATCACCACCGACAAGTTTCTGGGGTGCCGTTGTCAAACATTCATCTATAGACGAGAAGGGCCTGTGTATAGAAATATATACACTTTAAAATGCTTGTAAATGCACAAAAAATTAACCACTGTTCTTTCTACTGGGATTTCTTTCTACTTCTGTTCTCATTAGTAGCTTGAAAAGCTGTGTATTAATGCAGTGAATGCAGTAACAATAGGCACGGTAATGAGTCTACAACTTACAACACGGCTATATATATGCTTTTTAGAATACTACAATACCAAACTGAGCAAAAACACACATGTAATGCATACTACATACTACACACGACATGATGAACTGTTCAAGTGCCATTCGGTACTGATGAAAATGATGATTAACTTCAAACCATCCATTATTTCAGCATACTCTTTATGTTGCCTGTACAGCAAATTCATTCGTGTACATCGAAATAACGTTAATGCATCAACGACTACGCTAGTAAATGTACAGATTAGTGCATATTTTGAACGTTGGTGTGTGAGTGTGACTGAAATGAGCACAAAATGGTTGGAGAATAGGATTTTTTAAAAGTATATCCACATTTAAAAATGTACAAGTACCATAAGAATTTCCTTCCACACTAGTATAGAATAGCAAACCGTACCGAGATGGAATTGACTCCACTGGCGGCTGACAGGGATATTTATGCTTGTCGTCTTATACCAAAAAATGCTAACAACGGGTTACATTACTATTACATCTTTTACCACAGATCACATTATCATATAATGTATGTAAGTACGTCAAGTGAAGTGAAGACCATCTCATGATTCAAGTATAACAACTTGTACCTAAAATCCCCATAAACAGCAACTTCGCCCAGTAACAGATTGATGTATTAAGCGTTATAGGCCGTGTGTATGCAAAATGCAAACACACACACAAATACACAACATTATCATAGTGTGGTATCAAGCAATGAAGCGATAGACAGTCTATTAAAGTACTATATCAATTATTTTTCCCTCGCTTCTTTTTATCCTTTATACTTGTTCTGGTAGGTCCTTAAACGTGAATCTACACACTCTTAGCAGCAGTAACAGCCTAAAAGATGAAGAGTTGTTCTGCAGCCAAAACAACGACGAAAAATTGTGTAGGCTCAAAAATTGAACTTGTTACTTTTCTTGGAATATGCAGAAGAAACACACGAATTTTGCAGAGGCGCGACTCTGGCGTGATGAAATGGAGTATGTACACATACATACACTCTGTGTATTGTGTACTTTGTGGACGACGACGGATGCTGAGCAAAATGAGGAAAAGAGCAGTGAAGGGAAAGAGGGACAGATTACCGCTGTGCTAATTTTGCTACTACCATAAACTCTTCCATGACTATATAGCGATTTTTTTCATGAATTATTCTTAAAGTAACATGGAAAGCATATTAGTTTTAACATATGCGGCAAAAATCTGTGTAGCATGTATCTACAAAATAACTAGTGTGTCGGACAATTTGCCGAGTATGTCCTTGCCTTGTGTCTCCAAATTAGGTACATAATATCCTTGTCGGCCGGCGTTCTCCTGTGTGGTTGGCTGTTGTTTCTTGTTCTTGGTTGTCTTGTGGCTGCTCCTTGTACATAAATACAGTCCTGTGTCGTGATAAATTCCATAATGTGTGTAAATGTAGGCGTTAGGATTGTCTTCTTCGTACATGTATGTAATCAGTGGGGTAATGCACTGATTGATATGTTCTTAGTTGTGGAAGTCGTTTAACAAAGTATCAACTGAGAGAATACTATATAGTATCATTATTCACACATCTTACTGCACTTTTTATTTAGAGGACGAATTGCAGGAAGTTGAACACAAGCACAAGAGTGAATTTTTTTATGCTTTGTCATGAATTTGAATTCAATTGTTGGTACGAAAAATTGGTGCAATAAAGTATGGCATTGAACGCAGGGACAGAAAATAAGGAAACATTCAATTTTGGCTTTTCAACAGAAGTTCAGAAGTTCCAGAGGAAAAAAAATCCAGGATGACAACAGCTGAACAAAAAACTGAAAGAAAAATGGACACGAGAGAACGAGTGCGTTTCCTTGAGCCAGAGAAGAAGTTAAAACGCGCCGAGTGTGTAAGAGTAAAAAATGTATAGTGTACGCACCGAAGGGACAGAGGATGAAGGAGACTGTGACTGTAAAAAACGTATCGTGTAACTAAGGGCCATCTCTGTGTAAGGGATGAAAATTGTACGCACGATTTTTTTTTACCACGGTTTGGAAAAGAGCGGTTTGGGGTTTTAGTGACAGGACTGATGTGTCCTAAAATATGTTAATTGCGTGTTGAATTAAGGTTTTGTTTGTGTGTACAAGTTTTTTGATTACAGGTGGTTGATGTCATTGACGAGGTGAACTCCTCCCGGATCGGACAGTATAAACGTTTACCCTCTTCCCCAAGAGAAAAGGCTCACTTCCATTCCCTGAGACCCTAACTTGTGAAGTTTCTATAAATTTCTCACAGGTTGGCTTCTCAGGCCTGGACGTTGGCCTACTACCACCAATAATCACGAAATTGCTTTAACTTAAAGCGTATAATCCCCCAACCCCACATGGTATTAAAAATGAGGACGAAACGGACAAATGCACAGTATACTGTGTATGATGTGTTCGAGACGGAAGTTCAATCTTGGAACGTTACACAGTAATTAAAAAATACAACTTGAAAATACTCGAATTTATTTTTATATGCCACGATTATCATCGAGTAGCGAAAGCACGTTGCTGTATGTTTTCAAAGAATGATTAACTAAGTTTTAAATTTAATGCTACAGGATAGTTTGCTTCAACGGTTTTATTAATTATTTTACATTACCAAATTTCAACCCTTCATTTTGCATCTACATGACTGTACTACATAAATGCATGCTTTCTTTACTCGGAAAGTTTTTGCAGTCTATTGTTGTCATTTTCATAGAATAGTGTGTCTAATTCTTCACAGATTAAGATGAAAATAGGTACATAAAAGCACTGTTTGTGTAAATTTTATTTGTTCACAACTTTTTAAGTGTTGTAAATTTTTAATCAGTATGCCCCAGTGAAGAACAATGGATCGTCGTCGATATCTACAATGCAAAGGCGAATATCGGGAATCCCAATTTGGGATGATTCAATTGCTTATCACGTTTATAATGTAGGTAAATTAGTTTAGATGACTTTGATTGGTAAACTTGATTAAAGTTTCAAAACGACTTTCTACGAGAAATTCAATATTTCCTTTGTAATTGAGCTGCACACTTGGACCTTTCAAAGTAGTCTGTTTTCTCTGCATGAATGCCATATGCCATTGTAGTAAGCTTATATTCCGATAAAAGTCATATTACTTAAAAATTAGCTTTTTTATTTGCTCATCTTTTAAGGGTAGTTATCTTATCGTATTTCACTACCATTGCTCAGTTAAACGTAAATTGCATTTAAAAACTGCACTAAGGTTTTACTTTTCTAAATCACAGTTAAGTGAGATAAATAAACATCCGCAACATTGTCTCATTGAGCCTTTTTACCACGTTGCACCAAAATCATATTGTTTTTTTTTTGATGTGGCCAACTGGTTTTCGTAATGGAATGACATATTGTAAAGGAAGACGAGTTTTTTAGGGTTGTAGCTTGTAGGTAGTGAAACAAAAACCAAGACCAGATCGAGGGCACATTTCACTTCAACCTGACCAGACTCGGCAAAGGGGTGAAACTAGCCCTTACAATTTGTTAATACGTACGTACACTCTCATTATATGTTATATGGTGGTGCATATCAAATCAGATGAATTATAAGTTTCAAATCGACAGTAAAGAAGCTCGTCTCGGTTCATTCTCAAACCTGCTTTTAATGCAATGATAAACACAATAAATAATTGATAATTTTTTTCAAAAACATTCATCATTTCATTCGACTCGACCGATTCAATTCTAGGCCAGCATGAAGTTTGACAACTGCTGGAGACAAAAAAGTCCCTGGTGGACACTGGTCATTTTTTAAATACTCGTCTATATTTTTTATCAATGGAAGTATGAATGAACGTATATTATATAACAATGAAGATGCATGTTTGCTGTGCTGCTAAAGTACTGCCATCAACTTTCTCACGGTAAACATCATTCTTCTACCACGAGTATTCATAGTGTAGAAAAAAACCTTCTGGCTGTTTGTTGTATAACTTTTAATAACGAAGAGTTTCTAAAAAATGTAAAATGATCTGCATTGATGACAATAACTAAAAGAGATGCAACGGGAATGTGAACGTTACTTCCTTTTCTTTTTGACCATTGACATCAACCCCACATTGTTACAACAATGTATACGGCTTGGCACGGTTGCGTCCTGTCGATAATAGAACCGACAAACTTGCACTGTCCATTTCATTCTCTGATGACGACACTGACAAAGGAAACGAACAAATGAAATAAATAATAAAAAAATGGGAAAATATTATTAATTGAAAAGGATGGACATCAGCGTGCCGTATGTGGACGTTGTATCTGTACTAGGAGTATGCATATACGTTTCGTGTCTGCTTTGAACGATGGCACATGCCACCTTCAAATGAATTACTTAGGTATAACAACAAATTCAATTTCGTTTTTGTTGTATTCACTTTGAAACATTTTGCAAGGTGAACGCGGATGATGATACTCGAATTTTTATGCTAGCGGATTCGAAATGTTTCACCTTTTCTTTTGTTTTATCTGCTGTCATTCAAACAAAACATAATTTCCCTCTGAATGCTTGTAACGGTAGTCCTGAACTCTTCTGTAGAGGTGCAATGTTGAATTCGATAATGGAAATAACTGAATGCAAATTAAAAGTTTTGAGGGCATAAATATTAAACCGCAACGTATAAGAATAAGGCACGCTATGTATGTGTTCAATTAGACAGCAATAATGTGCATGTGCACCATTAATAGAAAAAAATATTCGGGGCACAAAGATTCTCGTTCTCTTCTTGACTTTTGTTAATATACTTTTTATAATTGTTGCAATGAGAATGAGATAGATCACCGAGAATTGTCAGAAACCAGGTGTTGTGTGTTGTACCAGCTTTTCTTTTGCATTTAAAAAAATGCATGTCCTGTTATTGTACTTGTGTTGACGATTACCCTCACCACCACCACTACTGGCCAGGCAAGCCAGGCGCTTTTCATATGCTATGCTTTCTTTTACTTTTATTATTTTTGATGTTCAAATAAATTGAATCCTGTTCATCTTTAAACAAAAGGCCTGCATAATATTATGTGTATCTTTATAGATAGTTATATATTTATATATGATCATGCATGCAAACATCGTGCTTAGCTTGTCAATTATCATTATACTAGACACTGTGTACGCTGTCTTCAGAGCATCATAACATCTGTCGTTGTTTAATTGACTGCTGCCCGTGTAGTCCAGTCCAAGTTGTATATGTGTTCGCAAAAATATATAGTATGCAAAGACTCATATTTTTCATCCTTAGAAATAGAT
The DNA here is from genome assembly GCA_027744295.1 of Callyntrura guangdongensis. NCBI lineage: Eukaryota > Metazoa > Arthropoda > Collembola > Entomobryomorpha > Paronellidae > Callyntrura > Callyntrura guangdongensis. The sequence goes on from JAHZNB010006391.1 coordinate 6,102, forward strand.
TAAATAAGAATGAATGAAATGAATGCAGATATTGTGTGAAGTGTGCCCGCAGCTCCGAGGACAAACTGTAGTGAAATCGCCATACTTCAAAGGAGTGAGTTTCCGTTATTCATATTCATTAGTACCAAGCAGAAAATATATGTATGCAGAAAAAGTGACGAATGATGACCATGATGACGAACGACCAAGGGGGGTGTACATTCTCTGGATGTGTAATTCACTAATTCCACAAGTGAAAAATTATATACTGCGGAGAAAAACATCCTCTTATTATCTGGTATATATTTATTTTCACCAACTTCATTGGTTCACACACAAGTATGCATATTCCAAAGTATATTGGGCATCCACAAAAATATAAGATGACGTGCGTTAATTGATTATAAGGGGAAAATTTTCATTTTTCCAGTGGATAAAAAATTTTCGTAATAACGAGCACCAGTACAAATGCCGTTTCCCCGCTTCCCTTTAATTATATCGTTTGTTTTTGTGTATTAATCCGCAGGATACACTCACATTACACAAGGGAAGGGATGCAATTTCTTGTGGACAACGCCGTATGGGGCAAACAAGCAACGTTTTGGTCGTCGGTTTAACATCCGTGTTTGCATGAAGATATTAATGGAATCCTGCACGCATTGACGTTTTTATCGATTTACTTATCATTACTTTAGAACAACCCCTGTAATTCTTTAATACCTACTTAGTCCTAAATAATATTGTTATTGTTGCTGTTAATTCCAGTTATTTACCACCTGATATGCAAATGTGTAGGGAGAATATTATTATATATTTCATCGAATAAATGAACTTTTTTATAATAAAAATCATAGCCATAATTAAGACATATGTTAATATGTTACGATTTCATAAAAAAATATATTAACTTTTTGTCGGACAAAGGTTTATGAAAAACGTAAACGTAAGAATGATTCAACTAGGGATTCCCAGCCAGTAAATGGAAAGTTATCTCTGTATCAAACAAATAGCATCCGCGTACCAACACAACTCACTATCCAAAGTGCAACACCCGTCTTTGTTTAACCCTAATATTCAGATTAGTTAGAAGATATATTAACCTCATTTAACACCTTGTTGGAATTCCCGTTGCCTCTTTAATATTTTATTATAATATGCTTTCATCATTAATCAGGGAGTCATCAGCGCAAATGTAGTGGATGTGTATACCTACTTTGTCGGCTTAACACCCAGAATCACTTTATAACGTGCACTTGGTTCCAGATTGTACCTCCGATTTCTTCAAGCTTACTGGTTACTCTGTTGAATGTATGAACAATGAAATGATCACAAATTGCAGCAAACAAAGATAAATAACCTCTACCCGTAAGCATCAATAAAAGTTGCTAAAAGTGATGGTTGACTACTCATGTATACACTAAAATTGAAACAAAAAAGGTAGATTGAATTAAATAACATATACGCTTAGAGGATGCATATTATGAGTGGACGCGGCGCAGTATGAATAAGATTTGTACCTGGTTTACACACCTGCGTGTGAAGCAATGGATTCGGTTAGTCATTTCTAGAGAACATCAGAGTTTACTCAGAAATTAAATGAAATAGACTTAAAATTTATCAACAGCTAAAGTAAACCAGTACACCTGCTTATGTATTAACATTCACATACAAAGTAACTACTACAGACTGACACTGACAAACAACTAACACAGTAGCACAGGTAATCAGATGAGCAATGAGCGTGAGTGTGGATGAATCGGTTAAGATTAAAATACATCCGGGGTGATGTGAACAAAAATCTTAACACTATGAATCATCGTCGTAACAGACTACATCGTTTTTATTTTTAATCGCTTTACTGGATCGCTTAAAGATAGTTATTAAAGAAAATCTGGATAACATTAAGTTGTTGTAAATATGTCACCGTTTAAGACGAATAAACTAATTAAAAGTTTTCACTACAAAGGTCTTTGCTAAATCGACAACATAGAATTTATGGTAGTATTGCATTGTGCTTTATTTCCATCAAAATGGTGTGTTTACAAGTAATCAGAATAAAACAATTTCTGCTTTTCATACTCTAGTATTATAGCTGCTTATTGGTAAATTTGACATCAGTACCAGTCCAAGCTCATTATGTAAATCATTATTACGAAAAAATACCAATACTAGTCTACATAAATTTCTCACGTTCATGTAATAAAATTTGCTTACATTTGTTCACAAAATCATCACATGTCAAATTAATGTCACACGAACTTTTAAAAAATCTATTTTTAACAGAAAATAATTTCAATTCACAATGAAACTATATTTTATTGAATCTAAATATGAAGATGTGTGGCTCTAGGTACTATGAGTCTTCCACTGTTCCCCCAGTAGTACTCTTAGCAAATCAGTCCTGAAAGATACTCCTTCTCTTCCAGACAAACAAGGCCAAAGCTATGTAGCTTTCTTCTCTCTCTCTTTTATCCTACCTAGTTTAATACATTTGCTACATTTAAAAAACTTAATTACATACTGTATATACAATAACGCAAGTGTGACAGGGCAATTACCCTTGTAATTGCCAGTTTCTTTAGTTAGAGCGCAGCGCACGCACAATCTGTAAATTCTATTCTTATTGCAACCAGTAACCACTGACAAATTTGAGACTGAAATAGTAGTGATGGTACCATATGGTGGTGCAACGGCTCTAAATCTTTTTTATACCTAAATCTAGAACCACACATTTTTTCGACAGGACAAAAATACCTGACCTATTGCAGGCATAAAATTGCCAAAGCAAAATATATTAAGAAGTGATACATTTCATTATGAAATGTCATTTACAACTTAGGAATGAAACCATGAACCTGGTGCACGACGTGCACGTGCACATTACTTAAGCAATAAAACTTGTTAACATTACATAATGCTTTAAATGTTATGCAATTTTCTAACAAGGACTAACCAGAACAAATAGTGATGTTGACCGTTAGTTTTACCTGCAACAATATAGCTTCAATCTATTCATTAAAAAGAAAAATAATCAAAGTACAAATACCCCCATTCATCAAATCATTTTTTATTCCATTCAACTGATTCAACCATGTCTTGAATATGAGATCAACGATGAGTTTATTAATAATTTTTTTTTGAAACGCCAAAGTTGTGAAACCATGATTTCTTTTCTCTTTAAACTTATTATTTTCAAGCAAAGAAGCCGTAAATGAGATGAAAGTCAGCAGAACAAAGGGGAGCTTTCTACACTCTGCTTTCAATCAAGTACCCACTTTAAAACAAATCCGTTCATTCATTAGGTTTAGAGTGGCATTCACAGAAACGTATGTTTGTGATATTTCTTCATCACTCATTATCATATTCGTCATCACGTCAAATTCCCAACTGCTTACACCCTTACTCACTACGGCCAACCGTGATGTGCCTACTACCAGTGCTAATCAACAATACCAGGCCAAATATTATTCTTTACAAAGTAAAGCATTACGAGAGTTACTGAAACATGGAATTGTATGTATACACACAGCTCTTTATTTTGAAAGAACACAAGGGGAACAGGAATTGAAGAAACGTATTTCTTAATCGACCTGTTTCATCTTTAACCATTCCCCATTTCATGCTTTCCCAACAACAGGCTTCCCGTCCGTCTCTCTTTTTAAAGCGTCTAGCTGAGCAAGCTACAAAACTGCCCATCATTTTCATAAATACCTATCAGTTTACGTTGCGTTCGTAATATATACATAAGGTATGTACCTATCTTCCTACTTTCCTGTGGTATAATATACTCATTTAGAACGAAAAAAGAGGGCTGAGCTTTTGAATAGGCAGGATTGAGCAACACTTCCCATTTTTAGGGAAACTCCCCACAGGAGGTTTATTTCAGAAAGAATAAGTATGAGCTGATGCAATTTACTTAATGTTTAATTCGTATTCACAAGCATGTTTTGTGGTTTGTGTGTAAACCCTTTCTCATCTTTACAATTTTTAAACAATATTTTATTTTACTGTTTGAATGATACTCATTCATTGTGCTTTTGTGTTTAGAGTTCAGATTTCAGATACGAGTTATGCAACTGCTTTGATTGGCTTGAAAAACTAAAGTATGCTTAGTATTTCATTAAGGTTCTTGCTATAGTTAAGTTCATTTTCGCATTAGTTTTTTGCCTACAATTTCAAAATAAATTATCAATAGATCAAATTAAAATCAACACGTTAAAAATTTCAATACAATAAGTGCATATTAACGTTACGTTTTAGAAGCAACCCCTTCTAGCTGGTTTGATCTTTTTTTATAATTAATCTTGTTGAGTTTTATTTTGTAATTTCCCTACGTTAAATATTAAAACGTAGTAGCAAGTAATTAAAACGGAAACGGAACATAATTTTTGGAAATGGGTGATGAGATGTCATGTTAGGATTTTAAGAATTCTAGCATCAATCTTAACTAAAACGTTATGATTTACATTTTACACCAGGTACTTAATCATTATTATATTATAATCAATGTGTTAAATTTTTCTACAGCTGTTTTTGCTTATGATTACCATTTTATGTAAGAAAAGAATATTTTCTGAACATTTTCTATCAATTTAATTTGAATTTTTTTGAAATTCAATGATACTAAACTGGAAGGAATCACAGAAATCCGAAGTTTCTGCCAGATGTACCTACGTAAAATATTCAACATTAAATTTGGTTATATTTGAAAATAGTAGACCTTAATATTAAAAAAGGAACGTGGTATTTTACTTTTGTATGTGCTTTTTACTGCATCTGAATCTAGTAGCCCCATATTTTAAAGTGTTTTAGGGAATAATTATTGATCATAGGACACACGTATGTTTATACAGCAAACTCAATTTAAACTGGTAATTAAGCAACTTCTTTGATGTTACATTATTTTTAAGAACGCAAACTGGTGACATGCCCGTCAACATCCCCTTGTTTCACCCTTCATTTGTTACTCTGCTACTCACCCTATCCAACACACTGTAAGAAAGCAGAAAACAGCAGCTTTGCTTTGTCTCATTGTCTGTGCTGTGCTATATATGTACATATGTGAACGAAATACATTTTAAATCAATGTGTCGAAGGGGCATCAAGAAGCATAAAATGTTTTTCATTGACAATACTACACATCTATATTCATGCTTTTGCTTTATTGTCCAGATGAGTCCAAGGGGTGAACTTTCATCTACCTATTGTCTTCGCGCAAATCAGTCCTGGTCGGTCTGTCCACTCATTCATTCTATGAATTGTTTATATCATGACTTTTATTTTAACAACAGTCGAACTAAAAGTAGTTGTAAAGTTTACTTAGAGTTAGTGTGCCGTCTCTTACAATAGAAAGATCACCTGGCATTTTCAAACAAATAAAATAATGCAGAATGACAGTGGCCAGGCAGCTCTCCAAACATCCTTTCTATTCATGTGAGATATTGAAGAAATTTACTTTAAGCTTTCAAAACACTTTGCTTTTCTATTCAAATGGAACCACATATTAGACATGCAATCACAGCCTGCACGTAGCATATATTATTGGCTGTGATCTGTTTAGCAATTTCCACATGGCATTTCAAAATTTCAATACAGAATATCAACATTCACATTTTTACATAGACAATANGCAATCACAGCCTGCACGTAGCATATATTATTGGCTGTGATCTGTTTAGCAATTTCCACATGGCATTTCAAAATTTCAATACAGAATATCAACATTCACATTTTTACATAGACAATAGTTGGTCAACGATTTTTAATAAAGCCTTCAAACAACGCGCAATGCATGTTGTTCTTTCAATATCTGACGGCCAGCTCTTACCCTATCATTTACATCTGCTCACTGAAGATTGAACACAATGATTTTTTTTGTTGTCCTTTGATAAAAAGAATGACAGTGCTGCAAATCTAGATAAGATTATATGAAGTCTTGCACATCTATACACGATTTGCGGTGCGTGACCGTAGGTAACATATGACACTCTGTGTAGTACAAACGTTACTTTACTTTCATTAGCAGTTTGACAAGCATTGAGCACGGTTAGAAAGATTTTACCTACAAATTTCTTATTGGTACTGTACCAATGGTACACATCTTTCAATAACAACTTTTACATTTTCGTTAGTGATCATGAAGTTTAATAGGAACAAATTTTTTGTATCAGGATCGGGATTGGAATAACTTAAAAGGCGGAAGTTCTTACAACATGTAACTGTAAGACTGACTGAACACACAGTAACTGGATTATACGCGCAAAATTATAAATTAGAGAAAGTATTATAGCGTTTTAATTTTAATTACAAATTCATTAATTGACTACACAACTTAAAGTCGTATATCTCGCGATACCTATATTTGAGCATGGCGTTTGTGTGCAATTTGCTTGCATAGTCACGTTACCCCTACTTTTGTAATGAAATTGTAGTTGGGCGTAAGAGCACCAAATATGCCTCAATATTGCCAACTACCGACCGTAACACCAAGATCCTCTTCTTAGCACAAGTTTTATATCTATCGAAATTTTTCGGAAAAGGCGTTTAAAAAATAAAGAGTTGTCAGAACCTCGGTCGGTTACCGAGGATTTTTTTTATAAATGTCATTTTCCAAAACAATCGGACAGTAACTGTAGCGAGGGTGATTAGTTCATTTGTGGCGAGTTTATAGTTCAATCAGTTTTTTCCCGATCAAAACATGAAATTCTTTATGCCATAATTTTTCCTGATTTCGCATTCCCTAGGAAAAACAGTCGAAGATTTTGACTCTTCTGCTGAGTGAAGTGAAGCAGAAGAAGCTGTCGTTGTTTGAAATAGGCGTCTAAAACACAAAATAGATCTTTGGGTATCGAGGTACATACAAATATACTTTAATTTGTTTTTTTTATCAACCATGTCAACCAAATTTACTTATTTCATGTAAATATGTAGTGATTGAAATTTTTATTATTCATTGATTGATTTGAAAGATGTAGCAGCGCCACTCTGGGGCCATGTGCAAATTGTAACAATAAAATTAATTTTAACAATACACATTTTAATAAATTATATTTTAAACATAAATTTCGGTTTTAGGTTGACCTTTTTTAAAGAACAACACTTAATTTTCCCATCCAAACCCAAGGATGTAATAAATTTTTGGATATCTGAACAATGTTAAATTTTAAACGATCCTCATTTAAATACATTGCATTAACAACGATTCTCCATTTCCAATGCATTGAGAAAGTCGGTAACAACATGTCCCTTGTTGTCAAGAAACTGACGTATTAAGATTCAGACGTATCTTGACTTGATCGTGATCAAGGCAATAAACTCCATGAAGTTTTATTGTCTAAAGCTCCTCCCGCTATGCCAAGATTCGCTTCTCTTTTTAAATTAGTAATTTTTGTGCGCGCATTTCCTATTTCCATTAAATCACTAATATCACCTATAAACGGAAATGCATTTTTTCAAGACTTTTGACAATTTATTGACAGCAAACTCTAGTTACATTTAAATGTCAAATTTTAAGTACAAATTTCTCAATCAATCATTTCATCAAGGTCAAAAAGTTATTCCAAAGTTCCAAAACATTTTAAGAATTTTTTATGAATTCATGGAGCTACATAAATATTTCAAGAAAATTTGGTTCACATCGACATTTCGAAGCATGGATGTTTGTAAATAACCTCTTTGGTTTTCAGTATAAAATTGGTCACTTCAGCAAAATTCAGAGGTTATTGGGGCTTCAAATTACTAACCTGTCGTATCCAATAACTACGATTTTTGAAAGGCCTCAACTTACGTCGCAATTACCTTCCAGTTTCCAAATGAAATTTCTCCTGTCAACTGTGTATGCCTGTGCAACATGTGTGCACTTAAAGTTTCGAGACTACCTGAGTTATTGGATTGGAAACCACTATACTTATTGTTATATTTACAATTACAAGTCATTGTTAAGTAGCTGGAAGAGAATCGATCAGGGTACTTATTGGGTTTGTTCACCCGTGTCTGTCCGGCCGTCGCCCCTTTTTCTGATAGCTGATATATAGTTATGACGTTTTGCAAAGTTTGACCCAGTTTGGTTGACCCCTTGTGGCTTAAATGGGGGTCAAAGTTTCAAAATTGTTTCACCCATAACTCTGGAACGGTTGCTTTGATTTCATTGGGAGTTTTCGACAAAAGATGCGTATTGATCAGGGCTTTAGCATTCATTACGCAATAATTGCACAAATTACGTAATAATGAAAGCAAATACGTAATAATGTCATAAATGTTGTTATACTTAAAAAATGACGTAATTATTAAAGAAACGACGGTAACCTCTGATCACTACCACCGGCTACTTTTTTACCCATTTTTACCATTGCTGGTTTCAATTTTTAACGTGTAAAGAAACTTAAATTTATCAAGTAAATTCGTCAAGTAAATACACGGATTTTTTAATGTAAAAGTTTTTGGGAGATAAATGCAATACTTTCCTTTCCTTGAAATCCTTGAGTAATCAATCTTTTTGTTGCTAGTTGCTACCCCAAAGAGGGTACTCATTTGTAGCGATATATAAGAATAGGTAAGACTGGCAAGAGAGTCTTTAATTTTCACGTTTGTGCTTGTGACTTCTCTATGGTAATCAAATTGCGTGCTACCTGCTTTCCGGTAATGAACCAAGTCCGCCAATCCATTCTAGCTCCTTTAGTTCTTGTATCAGGCACGGCGGTATTGAAGTTAAAGAGCATACAATATAACTTGAGAGTGCACTCCAATGTAAAACAAGAAGAAAATATTCAATTTTTTATATTCTTGTTAGAGTATTTGTTTTAGAAAGCACGATAGCGCTACGATAGCTTCCCCTGCAAATACCAATTGATGTACTAAAAATGAAGAGAAAATGTTGGTTCGTTTCTATTGTGATGTGATGAAGTACTTTACCACTAACATTTACATAGGAAAAATGCTTAGCTCCTACATGAAAGTTAGATCATTTCCGGTCTAGTTTTTCATATATATTCATTTAAGTACAAGTGATTTGTAACAGTAATGTTTGTTATGTTGTACCAATTGTTTTTAAAGGAATAGGGTGAGAACATCATGCTTCTTATCAGCATAAAGGAACACAGAAACAACCATAAAAAAAATTCTCATGATTGATTGAAGTAAAAAAATGAATCGTCTCATTTTCCCGGTAGTTGTTATTGTTTCTACGAACATGAAAAACCCTTTTTTACGTGCAATCTACAGCTGAAATTTAAAATATCAGTTTATTCAGATTTGTTCACCCCGTTCCCCGTTTATTATCTCTGTGCTTTCCTCATGCTTTCCTCTGGTTCATTGTTAATTACTGACTCTATTAATCCATCATACTGATTACTTCTGCTTTCTATATATACCCGTAGTTCTGTTTTATTTTTTGCAAATGTTAAGTTCAAAATCTCATTTTAGTTTAATAAATCGTTAAAAATTAAGATGCATTTGTATTAGGTATACAAAGTGTATGTTAAAAAGTTTTGTAAATTCACATTATTCACATTGCGAAACAAGAATAGTGTTACAGTTACAGTGGCCGAGTAAGTGGCCAGAGATAACTTAGTATTACTGACGGATGGCTTTACAAATTTCAAGCAAATAATATTCTCAAAATACCCACTTCCATGTTCCATAATACCTACAAACGCAGCGGATAATCCAATGAGTAATTATGATTCCGGTGTGCCAAACTGAATAAAAATACTTGAACTTTGTCTAAAATGGTTTAAATCGTAGTTAATAATCTAATTGGCTACTTGCACCATCGTTAGCTGTGGCAGAAAAATCTGAAAGTCAGGAGCATATAAGCAAATGCGCACCAACGTTAGCTGTTTTGATAACCAAGCTGACCTGTTCATATCATTTTTTTGCTATATCTTGGAACGTCCCTATATCCTAAACAACGAGGTGGAAATCATTCGCATTAAAACGTAGCAAAGAAGTGCTATGTAGTATTTTATCTACTAAAAATATTAGTAAGCAAATCATGAGCAAAATATGAGCATCTAGCAACGGATGTTAGTGTTGGGCAACTTTGCGAAGACAAATTATAATGTTTGCATTTTGGCATTGTATGAAGGTAGATACTTTTCACATAGCTGACAAACGAACGAAAATCTTATTTTCACCTCACAGTTCGTCAGTAAAATATGATCCTCATTCTTACACCTAAATATTTTTGTCACAATTACTCTCCATATACATATATTCAATATCTATTTCAGTTGTACATGTACCTATAGTAACTATCGATTACTTAAACATTTATGGGAATTATTGGGAATTGCGTTGCACATAGAGATACCATTAGTATATCAATTTTCCTTTGTACGAATATATGTAACTGACGTCTTGTTGTGACCAAATTTATCCAATCGCCAAAATAATTATTTTATGCATTAGGTAATGCATAGGGAATTTTGTTGGGGTTTTGTGAGAAGTACCGATTTTTTTTATTACAACGAACGGATAAGAAGGAAGACATAGTAAAGGTATAACAATTGAAGACAATGTACGTGCAATGTACAAAGTACAGCATTCATAAATAACAAAACATGAAACATTCTAGTGTACACTAAAGCATACGTGGTACTTGGTATGTATATCACGAATATGGCAATGGGCTACTGTAGTGCGTCTGCAGTGCAATGCTGTGCGTACAATGCGTAAACAAACCGAACACATACAATCGTAAAATGCGGTTACACAACATAGACAGAATAGAATATGAACGAGTCGAAGTAGCTGACGAGGTTAAATTAGATTGGCTGTTGGTGGAAGGGGTCGACCCGACAGGGTCTTTCATTCTGCTTTCATAAGATTGGTTGTTTCGTTTTATATGTGAAAAATGCTTGGGCATCAATAACACTCAAGTACAACCTTCATAAATTATAAGCGGAAAATGAAATACGGAAATGAGTAATTTTACGGTGGCCGGCTGAACGATGATGCCGCCGGCCGACTGTGCGTTGTTACACAGAAGTTAATGGAAAAATGTTGTCACAGTCGCAGTAGCAGTCGTATTAGCTCACAATAAAGAAATAATACTCTGCGACTTCATTAAGTTGCATGATGCATGTATTAGAATTACAGTGGTTACTCAGGAAAGGGCTTGTGCATAAAGAACGTTACGCTATGTAGGTGGGGTTGTGGTTTTAGCCAAAGCGTGACATTTTGTGACATAGAGGGTGTGGGGGTTGTATTTCTGTGACTGTCTACAATTTAAAAAAAATTTAATCATTTGAAAAAGCCATACAAGAATGTTGCCATAAGTGCTTCTATGCATTTATTTAGGCACATCTTATGTGACTATATAATTTTACTCCATCGTGTCCGGCAGTCTGATCTTCCGTGTGCACAATACCTTTATGAAGGAAAATGAATTTTGAATTGAAATTCTGTTTTCGCCAATCGGTAGATATGGTCAACAGCTCGGATGAGTTCGAAGATGGGCATTTGGGGTCAACCCCTTGAGGGTCAAATGTCAGCTCAAACTTTGAAAATTGTTTCGCTCATAACTTCGCAACGGTAAGGGATGGGGTTCTAATCGACTAATAACAGTGACAAGGGCTATAACATATGTCAGCATGACATCTCAGTCACACTCCCTTGGGGTAAAAACCAGATGCCCCCTCTTTAAAAAGCACGATAACACTTGAAGGTAAATGAATTTTGAAATTCTGTTTTCACCAATTGATAGGTACGGTCAATATCTCAATATATATATATGGGCGTTATTGGGCTTTATAATATATATGCAGGCGTTATAATATATGTGGGCATTATATATATACATTCTCAATATATATATATATATATATGGTCAATATCATGATGTGCCTATTTTACAGTTTACAAACTTTTTATTCCTTATGATATTCTTAAAATACTCATCAAATAGGTGTTGAATTTGATGTCTTATATGACAATTGCAACATTTCTAGCAGAGTCAATGCTTTGATTCCTGTTTGAGTAAACATGTCATAATGACATTAAAAACGAGAATGAATTTTGGGGTCAAATGGTTCAAATTATTTGGAATCTGTGCGATCGTAAACTCCATGTTGTACATTTTTATATTTGACCCCGTTTCTTAAGTCATGTGACCTCTTGGAGTCAAACGATTAAAAAAACCTCATGTAATTTTTAATAAAAACCACGAATTTTAATAATTGACTATATTTTGACCCCATTTCCGGAGTCAGGTAAGCTTTTTTGGCCAAAATGGCACATTATTTGAAATTTATGTGGTCGATTACCTTTATGAACCGAGTTTCAGTCGGAAACTCCAAACGTTTTTTCTTTAGTCACTACTTAACCTGTTCCTGGGCCGTAACAAAAAGTGGTGCGCCTTTATTTCTATACTTTTTTATGTATGAAATAGCTATATTTAAAAGTTAATTGTCTCGCGTGTCCCGTGCTGAATCTTTTTTAAATGGTTATTTAAGTTTTGAGTATAATTAAATCAAAATTAGTCTGCACCTAGCTGTACCATTTCGAACAATTCGAGATTGATAACACCTTGTTTTCAAATATAAAGTGGCGCCATTCGCAGCAGGTTTTTAATTAAAATGCATAAATTTGGTACATTAGCAGTAGTATTCAACATGCTCTATCCGATGTAATATTTAAATTTTAAAAATAAATTTTAAATTTACCCCAGGGGTGCGATTACCCTCAGGGGCTCAAAGGTCAACGATTATTTTGTACCTTACCATGTGCCATGTTCTCAGCTTCCGGAATTTATATGCATGAATGGCGTAAAAAAATTTACGAACAGTAATTCTTTCGTATACCTTAATTATCTGTGCAATACCTACATATGAGATGTGTGTAGTGTGATTGTGACGTCATATTGAAGTTTGAGGGTAAGGCCATGTGGCGCCCACAGGTCTTCAAAAAGGTCACATAGTGGTAACTCAGGAACGATTAGGAATTTTTATTAGTCGATTACTGATTGGTTTCACATTCCCGGTGAATTGAGGTGAGCTTGGTTTTGTTGAACACAAATCAAGTAATAATTTTTTAAATTTTGCTACAATTACTTTGTAGGTTTATTTATTTGTTTATTTGTTCCCGTTGAAGCCGACGTTCATGTGAAGGCACAGGTCGTCAATATTTTTAATGATATTTGGAATTTTCATTGTTGCTATTGAGTTAAGGAAGACTTACTTGTATGTAAGGGTTGGATACCATAGTACATGTGTTAGTACCCGTCATCCAATTGCGGAATTCTTTATTAGGAATATTAGGATTATTACAAGTTACCCTTTTACCCGATACACTCACTGTTGCACCCACAACTCCTTAACATTGCACTATGATTTATGATTTCCGACTAAAAATCAGTCAAAGGCAAGTTTACAGTATACACAAGGGACAGTGTTGATTTTAAGTTACGCTATAAATTTCCAACTTTTGAACTTAATCATGCTTCTACTGAGTCGACTTCTTCGATAATGCAGCGTTAAGTTCACCGCATCTCCTAATATAGTTTAGGAGCGCGACTGGGAGGGCGTGCGTGAAGGTGCATCGTCATTAGTGTAACTTTTTTTACATGGCGTCAATGGCTTGTCTTCGACAAATCGGTTACCTTGTCAGAATTCTTTTACATTATGATATGCAATATTAGTAGTGGATGTAACCTTGGTTCAAAGTTTAAACCTCTGTTTATGTAAAATAAAATTGTTCGCACTTCTACCATTTAGAAAGAAATGTTTTTTTTAAAACAATGAAATTCGATAAATTAAAATGTAAATACGGTCTTTCTTACGGTCTGTATTGAATGTTTATATATATGAACCAAGGACTCGTTGGAAAATCTTCCCGTATATCTCCCCAACAACGAAGGTCTTCCAGCAAATGGAACAACTTTCGCAACTTAAAATATAATGTCAACCAAATTAGCACCTAATACGTATTTTGGTCGCAAAATATTCACACATTAAATCTCGCGATTGCATTTTTAGGTAGCCGACCTAGCTGGGAGAGAATCGACCAGGGGTAGGGGTACCTATTGGATTCGTACACCCGTGTCTGTCCGGTCGGTAGTCTAGTCTAGTGGCTCTATTTTCTGATAGCTGACAGAAAGTTATGACGTTGTGCCAAGTTTGACCCAGATTGGCTGACGGGCATCAAAGTTTCAAAGTGGTAAATTGTTTCGCCCATAACTCTGGAACGGTAGCTTTGATTTCAATGGGGTTTTCGGGAAACGACGCGTAATGATCAGATCATGGCTTTAACATTTATTACGTATTAATGACACAAATGACGCAATAATAAAAGAAATGGCGCAATAATGACATAAATTACGTAATATTGACAGAAATGACGTAAAGGAGTGTCGGTAACCACTGATCACTCTTCTGTCTCTTGTAACCGGCAACCTTTTCACCGATCTTACCATCGCTGGTTTTTATGCGTTAGCTTTTGTACTTTGGTTTGTAGGCTTCAGTCTGTGTGTCCTTCCGTCTGCGTTTCTCCTCCTAAACGGCTGAATATTTTGAAAAACTGACCTCGGGAATAGATTCCCTAGGGTCTCTAGTTGTCAACCTAACTTTTAGTTTTGACCACTATCCCCTCCTTCCCTCTTGGGGCGTTATAATTTAAGTCACTTGCCCCAGTTTTTACATGCATAGCATCACCAGAAATTTTGTACATCAGTTACATCTAGTGAACCTGTTGTATATAATACGCCAAGTTTGATGTGGGGTTACCAGTAGTCAACTTATTAATAAACATACTTTGTAAAGTACAACAGGTCGCGCAAAATTGCAAAACAACTTTTATACATATACATATGTATATACTAATATAGTTAGTAATAATAA
>JAHZNB010006392.1:0-13563 GCA_027744295.1 Callyntrura guangdongensis
CACATGAACCTCAAATTTCCTAAAATGTACAAATGTTACAGACGGAAGTATAGTGGAAATTTAATGGCAGGGCAATTTTACGAATTCTCGTGATTTCTGTACAAGTAATGTAATCAAGCCATGATTGGCCTAATTTTATTTCTATATAAATCAATATGTGTAATAAACGCTACGTGCAACGGGGCGATCGAAAGAAATCTAAGCCCATGCGAGAAAAAGTTTTGTGTGCAGAATGGCGAATATATATATCATCATATCCAACCAAAGTTTGTACTTACAAGGCGCCAACCGTTAACGGACATGTAGTTTTGTACGTATAAATGTCAATAAACCGTTGGTGATAAGTACTGTGATGATATCGTGTCACATTTGGCGAAATAAAATAAAACTCAGTGACCACCTATTCTGCTGCTGTTGCATTGCTTGCCTTTTGTGCTTTATGGATTTTTCTGAAGCGTCGTTGTCGATGCAGCAGCAGCAGCAAATAACCAGTAACGTTACAAGGTTATCACCCCACAGGACGAAGATCGTTATCTTTCGATAGTGATGAATACCATTTGCACCGTACCCGTCGCTGTTTATTGTATTATGTTCACTCACAATACCTCGAATTTGCAGGGGTACACGACAAATTTCACGTTGTTTTTGTAGTAATTTGATGTGAAGGCAGAGTGTGTACGAAATATGAGACAGCGGGCGTACCAAAAATGAAAGCCAGCTGAGATTTCAGAGATTATTGACTGTCTTTGACACTTCAGAATTTCACAGTCATAAATTTTGCCCGATGAGGGCCCTCACTTCGAAACAAACTAAAGGTTGCATTGTACGGGGCAGACAGGTCAAACTATTTTGCACATTACCTGTACGTATGTATAATACGTACCTTCGTGAACCCCAGCTATATATGTATATAGGTAGTTCCTCAGCACAGTGCCATCAGAAAGTTTAATGCTTCTTTTAAAAAACTTACAAGCTATTTTTATTACACCTGAACAAACTATTATTGTGTGTGCAGGAGCATGTTAAAGGTTAGTTCTCTGTCAGTGTGTGTAAACGATCATTTGTTTTCCCTGAGTGGGGAGCATTCATAAAGATACAAAACTGTGCACACACACGCACGTTTTTGAAGGAATGCCGCCTTTCAATCTGCCTATATGCGTTGAAGTTATTATAATGCCTGAATTTTCTCGTCTTCATTCAAAGAATCCAAAAGCACGCCATCCTATCTTAACTGCTAATTACGTTGAAATAACATCTTCATCGTGAAGTCATGCTCTAGTTTTTATCTGCGTTTGTGTTCACCAAATAAAATCTTTCTCTTTCGTCTTCGTCCATATTGTTTTGTGCATGTACTTTGTTCACTTGCCCTTTCCCAATTACTCACCCTTTACGTATTATAAACTCACACACACACACACACACACACACACACTTCTACTTTTAGAATCGTTCTTCATGCATTTTTACTCTCTGACCGACTCTACTGATTATATTGCAAGTAGTTACTTTTGCCACATAAATCAACCCTGGGACATGGCATATTGTTGTAGCTGTTGAAATGATTACAACAAAAATTTTGATTAACCTCACTTTTTTTCATTTGACGCTGCCACTCGAAGTGCACACTAATTTATAAGTGTTAAAGAAAAGTGCAGTGTCCGTCAGACTATATCAACTATGTAATAATAAATACAACAATGCAGGTATTTTATTCCTTTCTTCTTTTCTACGAATTATGTTTACTAATTGATAAGCATGAGCATGAAATCAAATGGAATTATTAAAAAGCCAGTCGTCTAGTAGTAAGATCTCTGCTTTATGAGATGGGTGTGAAGAGGGCAAAAATTTTATTAGTAAAAAAGCGATAATGTAATAAGTGTTTGTTTTTGAAAGAAAGCTGCATATATTGTTACTACACATATTCCCTGTAAAAATGTGATAACGCCTGGCTGCCTTGTAACAACGCATCGTACCAAAAGCTCATAAACTTTTTTTAAATGTAGCATGTTTTTCTGTTATCATTCATAATACTGCATAGTGCACCACCAACAACAATTTTTACACGGATTGAACTTTGCAATATTGCATTAATTTTTTTTATTACTGAATACCTAAACTGCATGCTTGGCACTTCTTCCTGACTCACACAAAAAACAGTGAACTTTTTTTATTGTGCACATATTTTGCTGAAACATTATCTTCTCAGACAGCACAGCTCTCTTTCGACTTGGCTTGTAGTAAAGTCCAATTATTGTTTACATGGGTAGTAAACCCCCAGTCATCTGCTTTTTTATCTCAATTTTTTAATCGCAACAATATCCGTCTTGCTGCCAAAAATATCAGTTGGGCAGTTATATATTATGTTTGTGCAGTAGTAGTACAGTATTTAGTGGTGCAGTACAAACGTCACTTCATTACAACTACACCGTTAACTATATATCGCAGATAATCTCTCTGCTTTAAATAAAAAGCATTAGTTTGCCTTTCTAAATCTCTGTTAGGTCCTACTACCTATTAGCCAGACCGACGTATAATATTAATGAGGAACGTGTGTTTGTGTGTGGGTGAATTAGCCACTGGCCAGCTGCAGATTTTGCACCAACCAACAATGCCAACAGTATCCTCGTCATCTCTCATCTCTCTCTGCATTCATATAGGCTGTACACTTTTTTTAACAACAATGCATTTCAGTATGATTGTTTCACGTATTCTTTTAAACTAGCCCTAAGAAGGTACACACGTTGGTAGGCATGTGTGCATATATAAATGCTTAATGCTTTTTTCGTTAGTGCATCTATCTATTTATATGATAACTTTAAGTTGTTGAATTCGTTTGTGAGCGAACTCAATCTCCATTACTATTATAACGTACGTTTTTGCTTTCGATAACCTGGCGGCAGTGAGAGTGCAAGTTAAATAGAAACGCAAAGAATTGCCTTGTTACACCATGAATTATTGCCCTATAACAATAATATCTCTCTACCCAGCTCGCTCTTTCCCATTGTCTTTTGTCTTAGGCTGCAGTTAATCTAATTTGGGTGGTCGGTCACTACTTCTCTTTTAAAAGTTTTACCTGTATGTATCCTGTATGATATTTTGACTCCTGCTGCTGCTATTAAGAATTCCTCGCGAGGCAAGAACGTAAACATGTGCGTAGGTATATTTTTAGTATTATGCATTATTTTGACTGTGTTCATGAATGAATATATGTAGCATAACTGTTAAAAGTAAAAACTGTTTTGCATTGTTAAAACTACATCTTGTCTATTATATTATGTACACGCATACACACTATCATACCACTTATATTTTTATGCAAAGTACAAAGGTGAGGGAATGAAGGTTGCTGCCAAATTTAGTTGTGAACTATTGTTGTTCTCTGCTCTCGGTTAGTCGATAACTACGTACACTGTGTGTTTGTTATCATATCGCGTATTTATTACCTATTACTGTTATTATTGTTATTATACGCGAACGACTAGTGCATTTCGTGCATGAGCCCTGCAAGAAAAAAAATCACTTCACACACTGACAATAGCATCACATCATCATTTTTAGAGCTAAAAGTTTGAAAGGTGGTTTTGTGTTCAAGTAGTAATGGTAGTAGCATCTCTCTGAGAAAACTAGCTCTCTTGCTGACTGATTTTACTTGTCGCAGCAGCAGCAAGACTGCATGTGTGTGTGTGTGTTCATTGTTGTTGTATAGATGATTACATTTTCCATTTTGCCACGACAGTCAAGTCGATTTTCAATATTTGAGCAGCAGCAGATCTGGTTGTGGGGATCGTTTTGAATTTTATATCTTTTAAGTAGGTAGAATTTTTTTTAGAATGTAACTAAAAGTGTGCATCATCATCATCATCATCCTGCTATTCTTGTCTATCTGACAGGAAAGCTTCTAGCCTAGCGCACAGGTAGTGCCGCTCCTGAAGGGTGATTGTGGTTTAGTGATTTCATTTGATGGGATATCTGCTGTTTGTGGTGATGACGGTGGTAGTAGTTCTTATATGATCGTAATAATAATAATAATAACGAACAGTTTTTAAAGGAGAGACTTTTGACTGTGTGCCTTGTGCCACTCAGTGAAGCCCTTCTGTCACTACAAGCTCCCTTTTGGATTTTTTTTTTCAAAAAAATAAAGCTGATAGTAGTGAGTCGATTGTCTGTAATAGTGGCAATAGTGCATCCTTGTAGATGATTTGCCCATGTGTGAGATGATATTGTTTGATAAGAAAAGACTTGATGACTCTACTAGTTTAATATATGAGACAACCTTACTCCAACAGAGAGTCAATTGAAAGATCAGTTGATTTGAAACCTTGACTGCTATCAGGTGCAAGTTTCATTTCAAATGTTTTGTGATTAACCAAAATTGAAAAATAGCAATAAGAAAGTTTCTTGTGGAGAGAGAGAGAGAGATGTGTAAGGGATGCAGTTTTGTATAGACGCTGCTGTTATTAGGGATGAAATGGAGTTGTGTTTTACGTGAATATTATTACTGCATTAATTTATATTTATTAGGGTACGGATGCGTATATGTGTTGTGCAGCAGTAGTGGAAAGTAATTGTTTGCCTTGTGTGATAGAAAAGAAAGACAGAGAAGAGAGTTTGGCTGTCTCGTGTCACTTTTCTGTCAGCTTATTTGATTGGCTTGTATAGATATTTAAGTACCCACATGAAGAAGGGAACGACAATGATGATGACGATCAAGTGGCAGCAGTAGTACTGGTTCATGTGTATGTGTGTGTGTCTGTGTGTGAGATGATGCAAAAAACCTAAACATTGTCAAATCATTAAAACATGAGAAAGAGTCGCTCTACACGATTTGTGTTCAACAATAAGCCAATTGCAATGACAAAAAATAGTTGCTTATAGTTGGCGTAAACTTACTGCTACTACTACACTTTTCTATACACAACAGCAACCGAAAGGGTTTGCGTCTTCGTCTTCGTGAAACGTCCCAGGGGTGCTGCTGATATTATCCTTGGGCTGGTGCAAAATATTATGTTCTTGCTCTTAATTTGATTGGATATGCACATTATGCTTTAAGATCTACCTCTCTCTCTCTCTCTTGACGCAGGGTACAGCGGGGTTAAATATTTATGCACGTGTGGAATTGCAATTGGTAGAAAAGGAAGCGTTACATTTTATAAACACATTTTGCTTCAGTTATCTGTTGGGAGTCTCAAGCAAACAAGGATTTTAAAAGAGCTTTTGACAGCTAGCGTGGCTTCATTTTCTACGTCGTTCCAGAAAGACTTATATATTGTGCTCAAACTCAAGAGATCAGGATTGGAGCGTTTCACTCATCCACAAAATTGTGTAAAAGTATAATCAAGTAAATTGTGTGCATATAGTGGCAATTCGGCCTTGGATAATTAACGGCCATGTCGTGTGTGGATGCACGTGAATAAGTATTCCTTCAAGTGTTACCACAATGCAGTTCGCAGTTTCGTACACTTTGTTCGACAAATCATTCTGAATTACTTAAATTATTAGGCTGGAGACGACGGATTTATTCTTTGGTGTTGTAATAGTGACTAGTTTCTCAAATGAAAAATGTTTGATCACAAGCCAAAGGCGCATAGCCATGCCCATGCACACTCTCAGCATATGTTTGTTACCCCGTAAGTACAGAGAGACCTTCCAAAATAATAATTAAACTTTAAATTATATACTTGTTGATGTATTCATAGTATGTATGTTTTCATTAAAAAATTACAATTCGTTACACAACAAAACAACGGGGGACAGTGGTTAGCCGTCACGAAATTATGAGTTAAGGTGGAATCGATTTAACATTAATTTATATTGTAACAAACCAAGTGAGTGATGATGAAAAAAACTGAAATTGAGGATGGCACGAAATTGATTGATGTCCGAATCTGTGTAAAGACAAAAGCGACACATGCACTCCTCTATCACCTCATTCACAATTCATACAATACTTCTTATTAAAGAGTTTGTATATAATGGGCTCTTGTGTAAAAGTATATGAATAAATAAGTATGCATTTTGTAGGCATTACGTTTTTTACGAGTATGTTCATTATCATCTGTCATTTTCCCTTTTTGTAAGTGTAAAATAGAAGGCAACAAAGTATGCCTACACACGTTGTTATAAAATGCAAAGTACAAAAGAGCCAAAAAATCGAGCAATCATGTCCAAGTAAAATGGACATATCGGGATCGTGATTTTATGACGAAAACTTTTTAGTAGGACACACTATGCTCCTCTCTTTGACGACGACGACGATGATGATGAGTAAAATGAAGTCACAGCTTATCATCATCAACTACATGGTTTATGAGCATCGGTACATCAGTTTTGACGACTCATTGCACAACACTGTAGACAGCTTGTACCACAGACTACTAATTTTATACTATTGTAGACGAGTGTGGAGGAAAACTTCGTACCATTTGAATTTTTTTTTGTCTTCTTCTTAAGGGATGGTGATGTGCGAGAAGTAAAAGGAGTAAAGATCGTTTGCTAATAAGTTCGTGTGTCTGCTTTTGATTGCTACGCTATTCTTTTCTGATAATAAAAATGTGCATCGATTGTGCCATCATCATTATGGTTGTATGCACCAACAACCACGCCATGCACGCACAGTCTGATTTGATCTGAGGTGTAGACAACCGCATGGACTGCCGAATCGCCGAATTTATATCGCTAACGAAAACACTATTTTCATATAAGTGCTAAGATTAGTATATATTTTTCTTCCTACGCAGGCAACACTTTACAGTGCTGTGATGATGATGTCTCTTAGGATATTTTTGGTACGAGAATATTTTCTCAATACATTTACTCCTCGTATTGTTAGGTGTCTTAGTAGTGGGGCATATTATATAGAACGTAAGCGTTTACAAAAATAAAATAAAAATGTTGCAATCAAGTTAAAATAATATGTCGAAAAAAACGACCACGAACTTATACGCACATTTTTATGCTATCAGATACTAGATGCATGCACAAAGCGTATAATAATATGCAATCAGTTATGTTATGTTACAAGTATTTAATTACATGCTAAAAATATTAAAAGGGGAGTTTGTCGTAATCGCTGTTTAGCATGCACATTCTGGCACATCAAGTGGGAATTGAAGCGGATTGAGTATGAGAGAATATATGTTGCTGCTCTTGTTTTTAGCTGATGTGTATATCAAGTCGATAAGTGATTTGTCTGTCACGCCGTGTCGCTGTAATGAAGGTTTTCTTTTTGTATATAAAAAATCATTACCTGTTTGTAATGTGATTGGTTTACCTATATATATATTATGCGATAATGAAACTTTGATGTGAAATGAAATAATGTTTTATCGCAAATAAATGTGCTCTATTTATGAGATAGGCGAAAAACTGGAAACTTGCGAAGGTCAAGATATAAAATAATTACAGACAAGAGACAACTTTTTTGTAAGAAAGAGGAAACTACATTCTCGCGTTTATTCATTCGTCCCATCTCGTGAGCTATCCTATTTTATTTTGTAGTTGTTGTGTATCAAAATGTACCAAATTTCGTGAAGTATCCGTATGGGACCGTGGTGTGAAATTGCAAATTAATCCGTGAGGATTTTTGTAAATCAAGGGCAATCTTCCTGAGGGAGCTCAGTTTAATGTACTCGTCACAGCAAATCAAAATGTTCTTGCAGTTTATTGCTTTTGTGCGTGCAATCTAAAGATTACTCTTTGTGTACGAATTTTAAAATATATTTTTTTCTCGATAGTGGTTTGTTTATACCTTTGGTGGAAGATGTAACGAAAATTCGCCATCACACATCTGCTCTTTAGCCATTTTTATGTATAGTTATACCCACATGTCTTCTCAGATGCTACTAATTCTGTTTTGTTTCAATTGTTGCATATTATAAACCTTCACGTCGTTGGTTCCTACACCGTAGACCAACTATTGAAATACGTCAAGCACACTTTTTTTAATCTGCGTGCATGAAAAGGCTAACAGCCTTACATTATGCATAGGTACTAACAAAACGGAAACAAGCTTATTTTCCGGCACATTAAATTTAACTATTATAGTATGGTATATTTTTGCATACAATTGTGTCTAGCTAGCGTCTTAAATATTCCTTGGTCTATGACATTTGTACAAGAACAGGTGTGAGCATTTTCCACCTAGTTTCCTGTTTTTGAAAACACTAGTAACTATACATGTTGTATAGAAATATACGAAAGCATATTCAGTCTTCAAACCATTTAAACCGATGGCGAAATTAGTACAAACCCAAATAAGGTATTTAGGAAACAGAGTCGGCTTCACCGTTCACTGAAGACTATCGAAGGGAGTCGGTTAGAGTCGTTGTACGAGATCCTGAAATGTTAAGTTACCGAAGGAGCACGAATATTAGTAGTACTCCATCAAAACAATATCTGCATTTTGTTCTTGCTATCTGCCTTAAATTTCGGTTCCATCTGAATGTGCATAAATTTTTCGTAAAAGATAATTCTATTTAGCTTCCTTCTATTGTCTTCAGTGACCACCGATTATTAGTGAGGACAATCTCCAAACTTATGGCTACAAAGAGAAACTCTGAATAGTATACCTATCGGTGCATATTTACCGACACGATAAAAAACTCTTTTAAGAATGGTAGTGTAAAGTGAGTAATAATGAATGATGATATATTTAAATGATAAACAATTTGTACAAAGGTTTCATTAATTTTGTTGTTTCTTTTCAGAGATTTTGCTCAGAAATTGTCAGCAGCCTTAAGCTACAATACGAATAGTCAAGTTCACACGTTAGACCTGTCACACAACATGATCGAGGATAAAGGTGAGTTGTAAAAACACGCTCTACCCAGTTAAAACCATAAAATTACTTATTGTCGATGTACAGACCCTTTTTGGATGTTATTATTACTCATTCAAAGATTTGGCAGGATAGAATAAATTTACTTTTAGGGGAAGAAAGAAAACGAAAAGGGTTGTAAAAATGATGATGAGCAAACAACTAAAAACCATTGCACACTTTTGCTGCTCTCTATCTTTTGGTGTTTTATATTCCCAACTTTTTCCTTTTATGATGAGTTTCTTGATTAATTAAAGATGAATGAAATTTGAAATTGGGCAACGTGAGAAAGTGAATTAGCATTTGAGTGAGGCTTTGTTCCTTTTCAACAATGCACGTGCAATAATGCAATGCAAGAATCTCTTGCAGTGCATTTATTGCATCCTCATTTCTCATCTCTACAGGTTCCGTTGTGTGCAATTTACAGCAGGGAGATACGTGGTAAAAAGAAATTTTTTTATGTAAAGGTGGCTACAAAAATGAGAAAATGCAACCTTTTGGTTTTGAAGAAAGTCGGTAGGTATACAATACGGCGCAGGTTTTCTGATAAACTACTCAAAATAGGCAGTTCAAGTTCATTTAAGAGAAGTTATCTATCATATTAAATTATAAAATACCTATAGAGTTTATCAATGGCTGATGATAATGATGATGTGTCGTGATATATAGAGGCCCGACTGCCATATGTTATCGAGCGGAAGTTTGGAATATGATTTTGTTAAAGGACAACCGAGTGTATTAAATTTTTGTTTCGTTTGAGCTGAACGCACATGCCTGTAAAGAGAGAGAGTGTGTGTAGACGACGGACAATACAATTTAAAAAGAATTGTTTACAGATGCAAATTACACTTGTGGTTTTGGCTTTCAATGACACACTTTCAGTGATCAAAAGGATGGCAATGCGGATTATCTTTGTAATGGGAATTGTGTATCCTCGTAAAACTACGTACAAACTCTCGAACTTCTCAAAGCAATGTAAAAAACAACAAATGATTGGGTAATGAAAAAGACTGCCGTTGTTTATTTAAAACTTATTAATTCGATGACAATTAAGCTCTTCATTGAGTTAAATGAAGGTAAGGAGCAACAGTTTGAGAAAGGTTCCCAGAATCCCGCAGACCTTTTCAAGTTTTAAACTAAAAAGTCGACATAAAATAGTTAATTGCCGTTTTCTTGTTAACAACTTATTGAATTGCGCGCTGTGAAAAAGAATAAATGTTTAACGACAATTTGAATTTGTTAGATGAATACAATCTTTAGGAGACATTTAGACAGATAGGAAAGAACACTAATGAGATTTGGAGTAGCGCAAGTGCATCAAGTGTGTGATAACAACTGGGTTACCGTAAAAAAAGCAATGGTTGTTGTTGTTTGCACATTATTGTTGTCAACTATAATTGTTGTTCAATGCTCAATACAAGGACCCTCCATTCAATATATTTTATTTACATTATCATTTGATTGTCAACAGGTGCTATACATCTGAGTAATCCGTTGGCGAAATTATGCAGAGGGCCGGTGTGGCTTAATCTGTCTCAATGCGGTTTATCAGCGAAGGGGGTCGCACAGCTCGCTCATGCTCTCGCTCTCAACAGATGCGCCCCTAATAGCTTAACCCACCTGAACCTTAGTGGAAATTCTCTTAAGGATGATATCAATGTAAGAAAATTAACTTTTCAAGTTAAACTTATGTTCAGCCCTGGTTTATCCTGTATGTCTGATGACTTACTTTTGAACACGTGTGACATTTAACACTGAATGAAAGTGCAACGATTGCTATAGCCGTTTTTAGGATTTTGTTTTTAACTCAAAGTCAGTTTTTTGCTCGATTTGAAAAGATGAAATACAAATGTTTATTATTTTGAATCAGGAAAAATTAACCTGTTACTCTGACATAGCTTGTGGATGGCGTTAGTAAATAGTAATAAACCTTGTTTGCAAAATTAGAAAAGAATTGCTCTTTTTCAAAATTGTCAATTGTAAGCGGTGAAAAAATAAATACAAAATTCAAAAATATCATTGACTGCCATTATGTCAGAGATGCAATCAGTGTTTGACGCTGAGGTGAATCTACACAAACTACATATCTACATGTAGATATAGATATTACCTACCAATATGAATAAGATCATGCATGATGGGATCAATTAGAAAATTCAGCTTGAAGTATTAGGGATAACTGATAGATAAGTAATAGACCTTCCAGGAAGTTAATGTATGAATATTATAATTGTTTCCAGAATCTATGCAATTTCCTGGCTCAACCAAACTCTATTACCTTTCTTGATCTCTCAGGGACTGATTGCAATTTGGAAACAGTAAGTTAATAAAACCACAACAGTATATTTTAGTTGACAAAATTACATTTCTAATGTGTTGGGGTATTATGATAATTTTCTAGGTATTCGGAGCCTTACTTCGCGGTTGTACGTCTCATTTGGCACAACTTAGTTTGTCGCGAAACAATTTTGCCACAAAGAAGGGTAAAGAAATTCCCCCCTCCTTCAAACAGTTCCTAACTAGCAGTTTAGCCCTGAAACAGCTTTCTCTTTCATCATGTAAACTTTCCTTGGAGGCATTAAAGTAAGTGGGTACCATTTGTTTGATAACAAAGTTGTTGAAAAATATTTTAAAAGTATTTAAAAATTTAATTTGATAAACAACTAACAGGCAACTTTTGTTGGGGCTGGCATGTAACGAGTCCACTGCCGATGTGGAATTAGACATTAGCACCAATGGTTTGGGACAACAAGGAGCTCATGTGCTAGAATCTTGTCTTCATGGAATAAAATGCCTCTCCAGTTTGGACATCAGTGATAACAGTACGTTGCAATTTTCTGACGAAAAAAATATTAAAGGACATCTGTGTGTGGGTGGTTTATATATTTATTTATTTAAAATACATGCTCAAATATTGTTTTTAGGCCTAGAAGGAGACTTGGCCGGTGTTGTTACAGCTGCTAGTAAAAACAAGTCACTTAAACACTTGAACCTTGGGCGTAATTTACAGTCTACAAAATCAAAGCACGTGGCTCAAGTCATGGAAGCTATTGTCCAAATGTTGCAGGTATAAAAACTTACTTGTAAAACGATAACGTAGTCAGCAACACAATTTTTTTGTATTTTCAATCAAATAGCTATCATTTAGCTCTTGTGATTTTGAGTACTATGAATTAACTTTTAAACAGGAAAAATACTGCGCAAAAATGCTAAAAAGTTAAATAGTACATTGTACAGACCATTTTCTGTTTTATTTGGTTATGCAACATGCAACTATTTTATTACCCTTTATAGGAGGAGGACTGTGTGCTGCAGACCCTCTCACTCGCGGATTCAAAACTGAAAGGAGAACTTTACAGCGTAATAAATGCCCTTGGGAGCAATCAGTGTCTACAAAATATCGACATCAGGTAAGTCCATACGAATGTTTGTTCAATGCAAACGTTCAAAATAACCCTCGCAATTTACCGTTTTAAAGCAATTAGTTCAGCTGGTTATATGCTAAATACGTGTGTGGTTAACGGCATGGTCAATGGCACATGCGTGGGACACAGTAAATAACAAATATTTTAAATTTCTTTATGCCATTTGGCTACGCTTTATTATATAACTGAATGGAATCCCTTGCATGAAAGCCAGAAAGGAAATGAAAATGAATAGGCAATTTTATAAAGGAGGTACACACACTATTGAAAAAGTTATTCAATCCATTAAAATGACGGATGCAGATGGTACCTATTTATTTCATGCAGTAATTGACCGTGGGAAATAAAAGATACGATAATTTTTTAAAGCTCGTAATAGTTCCCATTTCCCTACATATCATTATTTTTACGTTATATGCGTATTCAAGTCCAAATATGTACTGATCCACTGTCATACCTTGGTTTTCGCAGTGTTTTAAATTTTTGGTCTTCCTGCCATTTACGCCACCTATTTACCCTATAGTTTATTGCCTTCGTGTAATTATCATTATCAGCCAAAAGGATAGTTATCTTTTGTTTATATATAATGAATTCTATGCGCTTACTATCACGAAAAAAAAATATGAATACAGTGTTGCGAGTCTCGCTATTAAAGAAGATTTAAATAGTTCCCATTTCCCTACATATCATTATTTTTACGTTATATGCGTATTCAAGTCCAAATATGTACTGATCCACTGTCATGCCTTGGTTTTCGCCGTGTTTTAAATTTTTTGGTCTTCCTGCCATTTACGCCACCTATTCACCCTATAGTTTATTGCCTTCGTGTAATTATCATTATCAGCCAAAAGGATAGTTATCTTTTGTTTGTATATAATGAATTCTATGCGCTTACTATCACGAAAAAAAAATATGAATACAGTGTTGCGAGTCTCGCTATTAAAGAAGATTTATGATAATAATTTGTATACAGAGGCCGGAGTAAAACTAGGTTAATCGAATTTTGTGTCTTCGTGTAAATAACGTAGAGAGTAGCCCTTTTCTTTTTATTATATCGCGACACTACTACAATTATTACAAAACGTCGCATGCCTATGTACTACACGCATTCTTATTGCAACTTCCTTTGTATTCTTTTCCTGGGCTGGAAAGGTTAGTAAAAAACGTTTTGACAGATATATTACTACTGCAGTATTCGTTTATTGGTTCGTTTTATTTGTAAAGTTATCTTCGTGTTAAGAATTTACGTACATCGCCATGTCCATTGAGGGAACTTTACGACATACATACCTAAACACTAGTCAGTGTACCGAGTATCTACGT
>JAHZNB010006393.1:0-20990 GCA_027744295.1 Callyntrura guangdongensis
TGTCTTTTCCCCAATTTTGTTGATTCTGTTGTACTTTCGGAGTTACGGATAGAACTGATTGGTTTTGGCATAAAGAACTTATCTGCTTTTAGAAACAAAATGGATGGCAAACAAACAACAAATATCCATAAAAACGATATACGTACACATGACATGACATTACCTTTTACTTCCGTAAAATATTATTTTTCTTTGATGATTTTTTGTTGCACATTAAATAGAGCTGAATTACAATTACAATGAGTGATATGAAACCATTTTAGCCTATAGTTATTAACTGGATTCGACATAGCCAAATAATTAGGTGTCTGTCTGCCGCTATACCTACCTGGGTATGAGGATCATTGGACCATGGATGATGGGATAAACTGCCTAATTCACTATCAGATGGCGGTGGTGGACAAATAGCTTTTGCGATATGCGAAGGGTTAATAGGTGAGGATAACGTGGGGGGATCTGTCAATATGTTAAAAATCATGGAAGACCTATTTGGATTCCCAGTAGACTCCGCCAATGGAGCCGCTCCAACGTCATGTTGAAGCATGCGACCCTGTGATTGAGTAATATGGTAATTTTCTGCTGTTGTCGTGTGACTTGGGGTATGATGGACAGGGTAGCTGTCGTCCGACCTTGATTCCGATTGGAGACAACACTCACGAAGCAATTCATTGGATTCCCCTTGGCATGACGTGTGTAGCACCCATTCTTCAGGAGCTTCAACGATGCCTCCGGCGTTTGCTGTAGTGTTGAGCGATGTAGTTTGGAGTAAACTAGCACTTGTAGCACCACCAACGGCACATTTTTTAATACACCCACCAGAACCACCGGCAATAGTTGCGGATGTAATGGCGCTATTGTCTCGGTGGTGAGTAGAGGGGGGCTGTGGGTGAACAAGTAAATCGGCTGAGGTAAGATGAACATGTCCCTGAGGAAATGGTCCTTGTGCCATAACCACATGGGTAAGAGGTGTTGCCGAGATAGAAACTGGTGCTGAAGATAAGTCTCTTGTTGGAGGTTCCGGTTTTCGTGACTGATTCGGTTCTTGCTGAGAAAACTTTTTAGAACCTTTAAGGGTGGCGTAAGCCTTGTTAGTCGTTGTTGTAGCTGAAGGATGATGAAAAGTAGTAGTTGTAGTGGAAGGATTATTCGAGCCTGACGTTGAGCTTTGACTTCCAGTCGTCTCCGTTTCTCCTCGAGGTCTTTGGGAGACCTGTTTGAGCTCATCGTCCATGGCGGCCTTCGACGACCGCAACATGCCTCACTCACACACATTACCTAATTTTCTGATCAAAACTACAACTAGTAGTGGATGTCGTCGGAGAGAGAATGGGATATTTATTACTAAATTGCCAGCTTCCTGTACCAATCATTTTTCATATTTTAACTCCACCAGTCAGGAAGAGGCTTTTCTATTTAGTTCACAAACAAAATCCTTTCCCAATTTTCTCTCTCTCCACTTAATCTTTCAGGATTTGCTTGGGTCTTTGTTGCAACGACGAAACTTTTAACTTGTTCTGTTATTATTAATACTGTAATGGCAATGGCAAAACACAAGAACATATAAATGACTTAGATTTCTCCAGATTATTGTGAAGTATTAAGCCCTGACCATCCGAAGAACCACGCAATAGAAGCACAAAAACGTAACTAACGACATTGTCCCATGAAGCGTACACCATTAAAGAACCACATTATTTAACCACCTGCCAGCACCAGATATATGTGATGACGATGAGAAACTTGGTCGTAAAAAGTAAAAACCGTATGTTATGTGCTACACGAGCTATCCGAGTAACAAACAGTAAGAAAACACACGGTCTGCAAGAGCACCACACACAATGTGCTAAGAACTACAAACGACCTACACCTACACACTCGAGGAGGCTACTTTTAGATATAACAGATGCTTTTTGGAAAGATAACTTTTTGTCTGAAAATTTTTCGTTAGAAGTGCTTAAAAATTGCCAAATAAGTGGGACATTTTCCAACCCACTGCTTATATGACCCGTGCTAGGTCCACCAACTAAAACTAACGCTGCACAGTTCGTCCTGATCTATGACATAAAATTACTTTGCCACAAGTTAGATTTTCCACAGTTTGGTTAACCTAGACCCAGCACATTGATTCTGGAGGAAGGGAAAGAGAGGAAAAAGTAAGCGAAAGTTTAAGTCTGCTCCTGTAGGAGCTCAATCACATACTGACTTTTCCCAGCCCTTTACATATTCAAGTCTTTTCTTCTTCCACACCGCTACCACTACTAACAGTCCACTCTCAGCATGTTTACGCTTCCCCTTTCTGTGCAGCAGCGTCGGTTTTACTTCACTACGGTTTTGCTTTCACCAATACTAAATAGCAGTTTTAAGCTTGTTTTGTTCCGTACTACTTTCACTCTGTTCACCACGATTCTCTAGCAAAAGCATCATAGTTTCATGGAGCTTCGTCTATTTTCCAAAGAAGACAGGTGTATATGTCGTATACATTTTTAAAAAACCGGTATGATAAGGGTGCATGACATGGACTACAGGGACTAAAGTGTTTTTTATGCATGTTTTGATAATGTGGCATGCATGTCAGTCTTTTGTTTATATATTAATTGAGTTAATTTAAACCGCGTTTGCAAAAAAATCATGCTTGGGTAAGTAAAAACGTGATAAGTTCATACTATTTATGCAGCTTGTCGTACTTTTATTTTGCATGGCTATACATTATTTAAACATACACAAAAGATGTCATTTCTTACGATGCCCCAGACCCCTTTCAATTTTATCCACATTACCTATAATACTGTACAACGTACAACACTCAATTACTAACTTTATTCAACTGTAAAATAAATTATATACGAGTCATGCGGGGTGAAATGAATCTGGCTACTAACTGAAACAAAAAACTATAAGCAGATTTTGTATTTTTTCTATAAACATGAAAGTATATTATATATGTTGTTTGAACTGTTGTAAACAGAGTGAAATTAATTTAAGTTTCGACAAAGCACAAACTTTCCACTTTATTGTACGACTATATATTGTTCTATGTTCCATTGTACGATTCTAATCACACATGCTACGATTTGACTCACCAAACTCTAGACTCTTCACAGTATTGTATTACGTTACGTAAAATTACAAGATTAAAACTTCGTTTACTTCAAACGGCAATAAAAAAAGATATTATCATATTATTAGAGGTTTTCACGGGTTTTTACGGTAACACCGACTCGGTCACGAATTTTGTTTGTTATGCACGGAGAAAGTTTTATAACAGTGCCTACATAAGTACGTATTTAACGTACTGAAAAACAAAGCAAAGAATTAATAAACATTTTGGGATGCAGTTTTCAAGAAATTCTTTACAGGAGATGAAAGTAAGCCTGTGTAACACACTAGACCAGGCAAATAAGTATATTTGATGGGAGAAAATAGTATTTAATTTTATTAATAACAACTTTAACAAATAGTATTAACGAATATCAACTTTTAAACTTTTCGTAGTTTCTTTCTCAATCATTGAATGAATCTTGTTGGCCTCTTCCTGGGTCATCGTCTTGCTCATGTGACGGTACACTATACGATAGCAATGACTCCATCGTTGTTTCTTTTTATGGTAGAATTCATCAACTAAAGAAACCTAATTAAGATAATTAATAAAAATAAAATTAGAAGATCAAAAAAGTGATCAAGTTCTGTACGTAGTTCGTAGAAAGCAGCATATGAACAAAGGATGACGGCAAGTAAAAAAATATTGAGTACATTAACCAGGAAAATATGCAGATGTTGTATAATACACATTAAGCCCCATAATCTAATCAAAATGAGTTTTTAGTGCGTTATTGTAAAATGAACTCACCTGTTCTACCAGCTCCCCTCCAATTGATCGAACTATGTCATAAAAGTCTGAACTATAGAAAGTGTTTTCTCCTGCAGGGAGCCAAAAACTTATATCATTTACACAGGGTGGATAGATGCTCACGGGCTATTGGAGAAAAAAAGTAAAGAAAATGGTTATTGAGAACCGAATCAGACGTATGATTTTGTTGTGAAAGAAATAATGAAGCGAGCTGCGTTTGAACACAGTCTCCTAATTAATAAATAAGTTCATGTACATATATAACACGTAAAATATTTACATACTTCAGTCACACACAACTGCCTCTAACTTTTTAGCAATCGAGGGATTAGAGAGACGTTGTCACAAAAGGATATCATTTGAAATGCAGGCATATCCAGCTCGAACTCTGTGACTTATTTTCTTTGTTGCACAATGAACACAACACAACGACATAGTTTGTCCATTTTTTAAGCTGCATCGCATTAAAATGATTATCAATCACGTATTATTGCTCCCTTGTTGGCTAAGCTAAGGAGCCAAGAAACTTGAAGCAACATGGAGAAGTGAATTTGTTAAAGACTAATACTGTTCCTCAACTACATTCTACATCTCTAAAAAATCATTATGTACTAAATGGAGAATAAAAATTAAAACAGTTTTGTAGTGCTTAAAATACCTATTTACATCGTCCTTATACCGATTTTCTCCAAACTTTTTACATACTGTATACAACGTACCTGTACAATGAAATACCGTTAAAATCCAGTATTGTGACATTTTACTTTTCGATGTAAATGTCGGTAATAAATCTGTTTGCTAACCGCAAGAACCGTTGGCGTCACTTAACCTTATTTCTGTTCTTGTTCGCTACTAAAACTCCAAATACTTTAACGTATTGTGTGTGTGTACATCATCATCAGAAAAGTTCATGACTATTGTACCTAAAAGCTTAGGGGATTGAGTGGATGCTTTCTTGCAAAATGTGCTCATTGTGGGGCCTTTATGGACACAGTGAAAATACACAAAATAATCCGTGACTCGTGGTCGGAGTGAATGACGATTAATATCGTACGTCAGTCTACACATAAAACACATTAGGTACGAATGCGCTAAGAAAGGTAAAAATAGATACTTGATACTTCCTGCCAAATGTGGACGACCAATGTGTATGACATTACTTTACGATAATGTAAATGGGTGGTCATTTAGCATCGTAATATGTACATGGAGAAGCAAAAATAATCCCAAAATTTAGGTACATCCAAACCTCAAACCAAAATACCAAAAGATTCTTGGAACTGACTTACTTTGTAAATTATTGGTGTATACGGATCATCCACTTCGAATTGATGAGTAACTCCACTGTCATTGCTCCAAAATATTCTGATGTCTGGTATATCATAAAGTTTCATTGCTAGTCTCTCCAAGCCCAAACCAAATGCCCATCCAATTTTGTCATTTGCTCCAGCTAAATAAAGATGTAAACCACTCATAATGCTTACTATTGTACACTGAATACACTGCAATGCAATACACTGAATACTTACTATTTACAATTTACTAAGGATGAACATATGTAGCTAAAATGTAAACTCTACGTATATAATAAGCCATCCCTTTTGTATGTACTTTATGTACATATTATTATGGATTGACAGTTCCAAATAATTTCGGCATAAGACATTCGCTGTAAATGGCTATAATTGCTTTAAAAATCTTAATCCTATTACATACAAGTAAACATACCATTTTGAAGCAATCGTTGTTCCATAATCCCACATCCAAGCACTTCCAACCATTCTCCATTAAATTTAACTTCCAACTCCCAGGATGGATGGGTGAAGGGGAAATAAGTTTCCACCCACCTTGTTTCAACGTCTACAGCAACATAATATCAAAAAAATATCTTAAATGGGGCAAACGATAAAAATAGTTTGTTTATTTGCTTTATATATGATTTTGTAGTATATAGAACAAAACAGTTATTGCCTTTGGTCATCATGTCACTCGAATCTAATTAATTACCTAATTAGACTCAATACATTTGTGGGTCTACCCTTAAATATACGCTAAAAACCTATTTAAACATGTCAGTGTCAGCATATTTTCAGATGATCATCTCAGCTCAGCAACATCATTACTTAAAACAAGCATAGTCTGTGTATCAGTGTCTAAGATTACTTATAAGTATAAGTTATCGAAGATCAGTGTACATTTATTGTCAATTATTTAATACATTGTCACTTTTTAATGTTTTATAACGAGTCATCAACTTTCACTATGTTTGTATGTGTTTTATGTTGTTTTATGTTGCTATCCCTGATCCCATCACTTTCTTTTTCTTCAATTTGATACTGGGTCTCGAAACGAAATACGTGATACGTGACCTGACAAGTGTTTATAAGGACCTAAACTTTGGGTATGTATTTACTATGCGACTACCAAATTGGTAGTACCAAAAGAGAAAGTAAAAAGTACACGATAGCCGAATAATGTTATGCAAAGTTGGAAGTATGAAGTAGCATGTCTACGTAGACGTCTACCATCGACCACCTTACCTTGTCCAAATAGATGTTTTGCCAACTTAAGAAGAGTAGTCTGAAGTGAGCTGGACATCATCATAACGGCATCTACTGTGTGAGATTCTTGTTTCATCGGGGTTCTCTCACACTTTCCCCGTTCAAAAATCTCGAGTTCGCGGGCAACTTTCTCGTCCTTGAAAACATCATGAAGTCCACACCGACTGGGAAACTCTTTATACATGAAATCTATAATGCGTCGTTTGATGTGACAGAGAGGGTTGAACTGTTGCTTATGCAGTTTTCGACTAGTGTACGACAGAATTTTTCCATTGACATTGGACCATTCATCGCATGGGTATGTTTGATCTCCTAAAACGGTTTTTGAAGGCAATATTTTGAAATTCTCACTTCCGCTGTCATCCGTATTTGCACCAGTGGATGAAGCTGCCGCATTGACTGAGTACCCTCTTCCGTTAATTGTGAAAATACATTGTGCTTTGTTGAAATTCGAGTTAAAAAATGTGCCCTTTGAATGGGACACATAATTAATATTATTACGGACGATGAAAGAAAATATCTGACGAGGAGGAGTCATCTCGATGCTGAACGGAGTTCACAATTTAAAAAATGCAAGTTGGAAACTACTGTGAACCTGTTTTATATTTTATACTGGACACTGTGCTGCACACTGCTGATTGATGATAGATTCATTATTATTATATAGTTTGATAACGATTATTTGATGACACTGCCAATATTTTATTGTTGAACGCGTACCGCGCGGCGACCACTATATTTCGCTGCGCAATGTGACTACACGACTTTCTTCGATGCACCCTTTAACATCCATACATGGTGGACCAGACCTGAACCTTAAAAAACCGTCACCTCAATGTAAAATAAAAAGTCTCTAACAACGATTTCACTACTACTTATTGCCTACTGTGAACTTAAATGACGCGAACGACGTTTTGTCTATTGTGATTGATAATAGATACAACTCTAACTGATTATTGAGACATGTCAAATCAAGGTTTTTAAGGAATGGTACTAGAAGTGTAATAGTTTAAATAAATTTGCAGTTGACAAATTTATGTTGTCCCACAGCTTACACTTACAAAAGCCGCAAGTGAGAAAAATCCAAAATTTTAGTTCGATCCTAATCACTTAGTTTGGCACATGGCATCAGCTGACAAAACAAGACTACCTACAACAACATAAAAAACAAGCATGTCTGATCTGATGTAAACCATCTCATTTTCTACTAGAACTCGACTCCCATTCATTTCCATGATTCCAAACGAAATATATAACGGTGTGCCGTTAACCGTTGTCTGTATAGTACTGTAAGATAGTTGTATGTAACTCAAACTCTCATGCAACTTTGTAGTACCTTTTCTTTTCACACATTGCTTTGGTGGACTAGAAAATATATGCCCATACTAGTCTTCATCATCAATCAATGCCTTTATCATGTCCTGTACCGGGTACTGAGAAGTTCTTTCAGTATTCAGAAAAAGTATTTTAATTAATGATAATTAAGAGATACATGTTTAAAAAATATGTATCTCTTCCAAAAAAGTCCCTTGATAATAAACGTTGTCCAATAATTGATAATGTTGCAAAAGACTGAAAATAATAGACTTTCCTTTGATTCTTATACATTAGTAAGTAAGAATATTCTTGTAATGATCTATCTAGCATTGAGGTGACAGTTTATGCATCATGAATTGAATTCAAAATGTTTGTTCAATATGAAGGCTACGTAATAATATTATTATTCTTACGTGCTAAAGGATTACTGACAAACAGATTTTCCAATGCACTGTACATTGCATGATGTAAGTTTTCCATCCTCACTTTTGTCTCAATATTTTGCTTGTATTTGATTGAAGCAACATGCACAGCCCAATCTAAAAAATTAGCAAGGGATTTTACCAAGATCTAAGCTCGATTGTACCAATTTGCCCCAAAATGACAAATGTGTCAAAATGAAGCATAAAAAATTATTTAAAAAATGATAGGTGGTATAATATGAATATTGTATAAGTCATAGCATTTTCCGCACGAGATTTTCCGACATCAGAAAAATTTAGTACAAAAGTAAATTAATAAATAAATTAGCGAATTAAATTTTAAGAGTGGAATAATTGTGAAGGAAAGTTATTCACCGCATTTTCTATTTACCCTGCTTTCTAAATCAATCATCAAGAATCATTCGTCAGTCAATGAACCGTTGGTGCAATTGCAACATTACGACGATTTAGTGTAGTCGTGTAGTGTGTAGTACAGTTTATTCTACATAAAATATTTTGAATGCAAAAAATGGTAACCAAAATCCCATATCGTGCGCGATTATTTGTGAATGTTTCATAACCTTACTAACACAGTGTTTTACTGTACAATACAAAGCTGCGTAAAAAATATATTTTCATAATATGATAACATAAATGGCCGATGGCAAGCTGTAAACAAAAATCACTTTTTGGTAGATTCCAAAAAAGGGTTGTTAAAATTTAAGTTGTTTGGGTAGGAGTATGGCACAAAAAAACTGATATGCAAATACCATTAAGTGGTAGCTACTCTCGAATGGCGGCACGAGGTTGCACAGACAAATGCACTGACTGACAAGAAGTGTTTTTGTGTTCATCAAATATGAGGGGCAGACGCGTTGGTTGACTGACGTGCGATGTCACACGCAGCGGTATCCGTATATTTTAGAATATTGGTTAGCGGCGTGCGTTAACCGTTTACAAACTCGATGGACCAGTCGTTAGAAGGCGTCGTCGGAAATCAATTGGGAAAACCTCCGGATGAGGTCCGCTACGGATGCCGAGGAGGTGCACATCAAATGAATCTTTCATTTCAATGCTGTTTTACACAACGTACTTGCCCTGTTGAACTCTGAATCTGAATATGATAGACGCTTACCCATGCACATACAGACATGGTATTGTTTCATGTTACCCCTACCTCATAAAGTAACACATTTTTATCTTTTTGGATTCTTCCCCGATTGTTGTTGTGGGATAGAAATATGGAATGAAATAAATAATGTAGGTATGTCATTGTCATTATTAAATTAATAATGAATGTGAATGAGCTTCCCTTCGTTCATGGTCTTCACGTGCATTTCAGAATTTCATGGATGAAATTTGTGTGTGCGCCTAATGTCTTACAAGCACCTAATGTGAAGTGTAAACTTGTTTTTGTAAAGTGTGAAGCATGATTTTTATGCTATCCTTTCAACTTCTACGGTAGCCCCAAAATGGTCTACATTTGATTGCTGTTCAATGCTTAATTTTCCTCTCTTGTTCTTTTTTTATGTTAAATGTAAGTAAAGGCACTTGTCTCCAATAATATTCCATTCCACACACGCATATCCCCGTTTGCCTTTCGGTCTTGTTGTTTAATATTAGTTGGTATGTACATACCTTATTCTTTCAAACTTTTTTTTATCGGAGATGAAGTAAAAGCATGCACTATTACATTTGGTAGCCATACAGCCAGAACAGTGTTGCACTGTGTAGTGATGATATGTAGTCAACTTGATCAATACTTATACCCAGTATTAATGTCTGGGAGTACACAAACACACGGCATATATGAATGCATACTTGAATGTGTATATATAGGCATATATATATATATATATTATATGCGTTATACAAATTTAGTTTTGAGTGAGTGCCTCATTTGGAACTAGAACAACATACTTAATCAGTGAGCTAAAAATTCATTTCAAATGGTAAGAATAGTCAAAAACAACTCACTAAAAGAGTGGAAAGTTAAGCATATTATTTCGTCGTGGGTTAAGCTGTAAGATATAAAGCTCCGTAAAAAAATTCATAATAATACATGTTGCAATGTTGCAAAGCTCGTAGAGGCTATGTACATAACCTATCAAACATGTAAAAGTCTATTCGATTCCATACAAATCCATACGTACAATAGTACAATGTATTTACTTACTAACACTAAAAAACGCACCACCACTACCAAATTCGTCCATTCATTTCTATACGTGTATTTTTATGCATGGAGTGGAGATTTTTTATAGTAGATATGTACATGCACATGCACTCACTCTTTTTTTACATGCCAAGCTAGACATTAGGCATGTATAAAATACAAGTTCTTACTACGTAGCGCTAGCTGTAAAAATTTTCATACGAGTAATCTAGTATTCTATGTGCCAGGTTGTGAATCCGTGCGTGGATGCAGAAAAATCATAATATCATCGTAAATTGCTGGTTTGGATATAATACAGAACCAAAAATCCAAAGATACCGCAACGCAATGTCCACTGATCAAGCACTATTTCTGAAATACAATGCAACAATGGGCAATACTATGACGGTGATTATTATGAGGAGTCGATTCCAGGAATGACAAACTACATTGAAAAATGATTAGGGGCGTGTTTTTTAATATTTAAAGTGAGCAAAAACTTTCGATATGAAAGTAAAACAAGCAAATTAGATTCCAGCACATTGTTTTAAAATTTTAACAATAATCACGTCAAGATTCATGATGTTGATAACAAAACCCCATGATGATGTAGGTTTCACAAATAGGAAGTCGACGACCGCGCTACATTGCTACACCATGTAGCACATGCATACTTATGTAGGTCTGCTTTACTTTACACTCACACTCACTCCAGTCTTTTCTACCTTCTTCATTGAATCTTTATAGAAATGAAGAATTCCATCCTTTTCTTATGAGTTTTCACGTTGAGCGTAAAAATAACCTTATTGCAAATCGAGAAAGTAATATTTTTCAGTGCAAGCAAGGCAAAATAATAATAACAATAAGATAAAGCAGAGAATAAGTTGGTAGATTTGAAATCCTTCCATTTATTTCAGTGAATCAGAAATAAAAATACTAAACATAAATTTGAGTGTGTTAAAAATCCTTTAGTTCATTTAAAGGTAGCTCATCATTGTGCACCTGCAGTAAAAACGTAGTCTTGATTTCATAATGTATAACATTAACGATAAAAATTAATGTTAGCAAAATGAGCAGAAGTGCAGATTTAAACAGATGATCAGTCCATCGATCGGAAAGTGAATTTAACTTAAATCTAAAATAAATGTGTGTTGTGCATTAATTTCTAAACGTTGTAGCCTTTGCATACAGTCAAGTATAAATATATACTAAAATTTGTGTCTTACATCTCGAATTGAAGAAATAAATTTTTTGCGTGCTTTAAATTTCACGACGTCATTAATTTTATAAGTGGTAGTTTTTCCATTGCAATAATATTTATTCTTGGGGAGAGGTTCTACCGATTCCTCTTTTAGAGTACAAACTACAAACGATCCATCTTGTTTAGAAGAAACGAATTTACGTTTCCCAACTCTTCGTAATTCATGTAGTGTAATTAAGTGCGGGTCTTCAGTGACACCGGACCACTTTGCTGTGTTCACTTTCATTTGGTTGTTACATGGGTGCTTGTGTGGGTGAGCGAGACAAGATTGCAAGATTTCATGAACGCCTAAGCATCGCTCAGCCGGACCTTACGCAAAAAGTCTTCTTAGCGGCCAGGAAACTCGAAACTCTTTGAGGTAGTGGATTTTACTACAAAAGATTTTAAACTTTTAGTAGCATATAAACTTGTTGAACGATTTCGTATGTTTTTGTTTCAGTTCTAGTCACAAGATATAATAATTTAGTCATTGGTGCTTTCTCGAGGACGAGCTGATTTCACTTGTACGTGTACGATTTAGTCAACCTACCAGATTGACAAACTTTGTGAATAAAAAGATATGAATGGATCCTAAGATCGGTTGGTTTCCACCTGAAACTTGCGGTCCTGCCCAGGTAAAGTACCCACTATAATAAGAATGTATTATATAATAATCTTAGAGTTCCAATTAATAATTCATAACAAATATGAACGGTTTATTAACAAATGTGACAACAACAACGGATAATAATTAATAACGAAAAAAGAGTACCAAAAACGTAATGTAAAATTATTAATTATTTCCTGCCCAGCGGATGTGGTTGCGAATCTGGGAGGCTCAAGTTGGGCTTTCTCATATGGTTATGATGAATGGAAGTACTTCTGATAAGTCAGAAGAAGGTTCCAACATTCCACAAAATAACAACGGAACAAACAAAATGCAAAATGGTCATCACCATACAAGTCTCAACCATAATATGATGGGTATACCCCAACCCATACGAAGTGACAACAAAGCTCGTGTGTATGGTCTCGGCATAAACGATAAATTACGACTGACGCACCAAGGAGGTTGTCCTTGGCTGACTTTAAACTTTCCTTATGGTACCGGAGTTATTGGGTATATACTCCATGCTAATAAGAAATTTCTATTTGACAATCAAAAGGATATACACCTTTTAATTACTATTTTTTGTTGGATGAAGGTTACACCAAGAAATCGAAGACTTTTTTAACTACATGTCACCAACTCAGGAAGAGCACCACCTTCGGTTAAGGGTTGTACATCGAATAAAAGAAGTTATTAGTGGTTTATGGCCAGAGGCAGTTGTAGAAATTTTCGGAAGCTTTAGGACCGGTTTATATTTACCTACTAGGTAGCTGTTTTGGTTTTAATCATTTAAAAAAATCATATCATCTTATCTAAAATAATTATTTACAAATTCATTAATACAATGTGTTTGCTTTTAGTGATATTGATCTTGTAGTTATTGGAAAGTGGGACTCATTACCGCTTAGGACCCTTGAAATTGCGCTGGTTGAAAAGGGCATATCTGATCCGAGCTCAATCAAGGTTTTGGATAGAGCCTCCGTAAGTGTTTATCATAATGTTAAACTAAGGAATGTAGGCATAAACAGATATACGTGGATGCTAAGAAATTAAGGTGATTTCTCGACCTTCTTACTTTCGAGCTCAGTCTTAAACGTTGATCTACTATGGTACTTAAAATGGTCCAAGAGTGACTAGTAAACAACCAAAGTAATTTGAAATATCTCACTTAATAAGCAGTTTTTATTTGTTGCCTTCCGAATTAAAAGTGAAAATACAAAACACTTCGCAAGGACCATTTAGGCAGCATCTGCGGTCGTATTATAACTTAACAAATTTTATAAAGCTACACTCTTTGAGTGATGATGCAAGTTTTATTAAAAATGGTTTTTCATGTTTTAGGTACCTATAGTCAAACTCACCGACAAGGCTACCGAAGTGAAAGTCGATATAAGTTTCAACATGAGCAATGGAGTACGGTCAGCAGAACTGATAAAGAAGTTTAGAAAAGTATTCCCAGCTCTCCCAAAACTAGTTTTGGTGCTGAAACAATTTCTCTTGCAGCGCGATCTCAACGAGGTTTTTACTGGTGGGATTAGTTCGTATTCTTTAATTCTTATGACTGTCAGTTTCTTGCAGGTATATCATTGTTAATTAATATTTAGAGTTTTTTTAAACTAACCGCTGTTTGAAAAGAGAACTGACATTTTTGTGTTTGTAATTTTACAGCTTCATCCCAGAGTTAATGCCGGAAATAATAGAGCCAACTTGGGAGTATTACTTATAGAATTTTTCGAATTGTATGGAAGACATTTTAACTACCTGAAAACAGGGATTCGAGTAAAAGACGGTGGTTCATATGTCCCGAAAGATGAAGTGCGTGTCTGCTTAAAGAAGCTTAATTAACTGATTGTCATACGGTTTGATTTAAGTACTACAGACAAATTTGATTGTACTGTTGAATTGTCACCAGGTTCAAAAGGACATGGTGGATGGACACAGACCTTCATTACTCTGTATTGAAGATCCACTTACACCTGGCAATGATATTGGCAGGAGTTCTTATGGTGCCCTCGCTGTTAAACAAGCTTTCGAGTATGCATATATCGTATTATGCCAAGCCGTAAGTTCAAGTCTGCCGAGACTGAATAATCCATCAATTTGCAGGTATCAACTGGGAGAAATAAAACTAATAACTAATTTGTTGAAAATATAAATCTAATAAATAAAATAACAATTTTAAGAAAACGAATGTTCATTTTATTTACAGTATACTGGGCAGAATAATACGCATAACTGATGACGTAATAGAATATAGGAGCTGGATTCGTGAGAACTTTCCAAGTCCAGAGGATCCAATGATGCATATATCGTATTATGCCAAGCCGTAAGTTCAAGTCTGCCGAGACTGAATAATCCATCGATTTGCAGGTATCAACTGGGAGAAATAAAACTAAAAACTAATTTATTGAAAATATAATTCTAATAAATAAAACAACAATTTTAAGAAAACGAATGTTCATTTTATTTACAGTATACTGGGCAGAAT
This sequence comes from Callyntrura guangdongensis, assembly GCA_027744295.1. NCBI lineage: Eukaryota > Metazoa > Arthropoda > Collembola > Entomobryomorpha > Paronellidae > Callyntrura > Callyntrura guangdongensis. The sequence goes on from JAHZNB010006393.1 coordinate 14,641, forward strand.
AATACGCATAACTGATGACGTAATAGAATATAGGAGTTGGATTCGTGAGAACTTTCCAAGTCCAGAGGATCCAATGCCCAGAATAGTTCCAGTGCCAATGTATCCAGCTCCTTTGTCTCTATCAATGTTTCCTGTCAGCCACGTTGTCTCACCCACATATCCCAATATAAATGGGACCAAACTAGCTGGAAGTTGTTCATCAGCAAGTAGTAGTCACAGTAGTAGAAGTAGTAGTAGCCCCGCAGAAGCATTTGTGGAGCACCCTGATAACCAGGTGTCAAACGAAATGCAAGTGGAGAATCTCAACTCTAAGAATAGTCAACTTCCTGTAACCGAAACAGGATCAAATCATGGGAAAGAGGAAGACTGTATTGTAATTGGTATTAGCGACCCAACAAATAAAAGTAAAGAAAATGATTCTACGTCCCTATCATCCCTGTCTACCACCAGTGAAGGCGGTTCTGGAAGCCGTAGTAGTCCTGGAATAGTTTCTACCACAAATGAATCGAGCGAACTGCTTCCGACACAACATAGAAAACAAGTGGACGATCGAGATAGTCCTGCAACTTCAGTCAGTGAAAGTGATAGTGGAAGGGACCAAGTTAAGCGCACATTACCTAACGATGACATCAGAAATACCAAAGAATCTGCTGCAGTCGAAGATGATCCAAATCCCGATAATACATTGGTCGGAGATAAGCTCACAGATGGCGAGAATACTACATCGGTTAAACGCCAGTATGTCTATGGCTCACAATCTGATTCCAGTTCGTGTACATCTGATGGTAACAGCAGCAGACCCAGACCTGTCAGTGCTTCTTCTCATCCTTCCCACCATGTGCAACCGCATGGTTTTTCAACAAACAGTAAACGTCCTCCTTTCAACCAGCAACCGTATCATAGAGCGCGACCTCACTCGCCAAGTGAGCAAAGAAAAATGGATATATTATATAAAATGTTATATATAGTAGCTGTAAATTTGTTGTTATATAATAATTTTTATTTTACTCAGGTAAAGCGAATAGTGGGAGCGGTAGAGGAAGCCAAGCAGCCTATAGCAGTGAGTCAAGTGGAGCGAGCGGATCCTCTCATAAACAGTCTAATTATAATGGAAACCGTGGCAGGTATAATAAGAGGAAGTTTAAGAAACCAGATACAGCACACAAGCGAGATACGCCTTATTAAGACGCTCAAGTGAATGCCGTCGCTTCCAATAAAACTGTAGATTTTCGTTGTATGGAAAAACCCTGCTTTACTAACTTCACTGAACTGGGTTGTTGACAAGGGATGTGTGATCATGACATTTCGAGATTTCGTTGCTCAGATTTAGACGTCATTTGGTTAAAACAGTGATCCGTTTTGTGTCATCAACAAAGTCCTTTTTCGAAGGATATCACTGCACTAAGAAAGTGCAAGATGGCCATAATTACACTACGTAGCTTTAAAAATGTTGTGGTCAGGCACTACAAATTATACATCGACAGGATCGATAATACAAAATACAATGACAAGTCGCTCATTGGCTTAACTATTTGGCATGTCTATGATGTAGAAGGCCTTACGATTGAGTCGAAGCACATGTTCTTCGTGTTTAAAAGTGTCTCCTGCCTTGAATAAAAATGTGGAACGCCCTAGCGGTGAATACAGTTCGGCTTGTTATTTTTAGACAACGAATCTAACAGCTTTCATTAACATGTTATAAATTATATTTTTATTATGATTATGTATGATCTACCTAATAATTTATCAACCTAAAGAATTCATTCTATGCAAAAAAGTGACACTGAACAATTTCATTCTATTTACACAATACAAGTCGAGTGTAAAGGTAAAAAAAAAATAAAAGTAATAAATAACTTTATAAAGACATGGGTGTTAGACTAGATGCCTGCATAAATCTTAGTACCAGGTATATGATTACGTTTGTAAACATGTAAGTAAATCTTTTTTAGATACGATGCAATCAATAATTTGTCAAACTTATGGGCAAGGATGAAAGTCAAAATAAACATGGTTTCTTATTGTGAATTTAGAATACTATTTAGTAATCTACTTCTATATTTTTCAGCCTATTGCTATAAAATAAACCATTTAGTTCCACTATCTCAAGGAAGGGTCTACTGGTAGACAAGGTGAACGTCTCTCATCTGTGGTTAGCCGTTTGGATTATTTGAGTTTTTTAAAACTGTTTTCTACTGTTATCCTAAAAAAATACTTGTAAATATGTAATTAAATTAATGTTGTCAATGAACAATGTGAATATTATTTGTGTAAATACATGATTTAAAACATAATATCAGTTTTAGCGTAAAGGCAGGCGATGTGGGAAGAACGAGTCACATATTCCAGCTAGTGGTACACTAGCTGATTAGTTGTTGATATTTACAAAGAAACTGTGATATTTTCAGATGCATTAGCTCGATGTTACTCATAAGTATAGGTTAAGCAGTTCTTGTAATATAATGTAGACTACTTGCTAAGCTACATAAGTGTACATATTCGCGCTCCCGCAAACGCAATGAACTGACCCCGACTGCAAGCCGTCAGGTAATTTTGAAATTAAAGTTAAAAGTAAAAGCCAAGTGAATGAAGCACAATATTTCGGTTCTCACCTTGTATGTTGGCCATGTCGTACTATCATTTCTTGTTTCGTAAAATTTGTTCATAGTTTTGCTTCTGTACACTTGGTAAAATAACAATACTTTTCATGTAAGGTAGTATCGTAGTATTTCACTTTCATTTAAACAATATTTCAATACTATCACTTAATGTTTGTTTTCATGTAATCAATTTGTATAGTATAATCAGAGCTCAACCACGCTTATGTTACGTTGTTAAATTTTCTACAATATCATTTCACACAGACATCTGTCGAAAGAAAATACAAAAATTATAGGATCATATTGATGGTTTATCGCGTGATTCACTGTTGTCATTCTCGGACATACTGTTTAGGAGAATCATCTAAAATCGAGTTTTAGGGACAAGAACTATTGTTGTAATAATAAACTGATATATTCGTAGGATTATTAATAATATTAATATTTGTTATGTTAAATAATCTTGCCACTGCCATGTTAAAAGTACAGAAATGAAGAGATCTAGACATACTGTATTATTATTATTAATTATGATTACTATAAATTAACAGTAAACACGTATAAAAATTAATCTTAATAATCACCCTATATCATGCTTTTGAATTACAAAAGGTTGATGATGAGTATGAGACTAGTTATGCGTACGTTGAAATCATGTACTCATTAGTGATTTTATTTCTGTGCATTTAGTAATTATTTATGTTACATTGTTTTCCAAGTTACAGGTTGTACGGGTATACTATACATAAACAGTGGAATTATTTTTGCTGATTGTTTGCTGCTTCTGATCTATTGAAGAAGAAACTTATATCTCTATGAATGGTGGCATCGGCATTTTTGCAATATACGAAATACGAATCATTATTCCAGTATACCATGTAACTTTCTTTAGTAAATCATTTTGTTTGTAATTGTGAAAAATTGCTCTGTACGTATTTAAGTAACAAATCAGGACGGCGGTTAAAGTAACAACCTTAATCATTAACGAAACGAGGATTGAAAAAAAATCCTATAAATGTACAATGTACGTTCATGTTATTTTGTTAGACCTAGTCACACAAAATACTGAATAATAGGGAAATATGCTACTGAAATGTCACACATAATTGTAGCATCTACATGTACGGTAAGTTAATCGTCGTGTCCGGTTCGTTGTTCGGTTTGTAACTTTTAACATGTTAAATCTAATTATACAATTATGAGAAAGGTGTGCATCTTGCTAAACCATGAGTTTACTTTCCAGGTGATATATTTTAAATTTAATCTTCGTTCTGATAACACATTTACGACGTGAAGAAAGTTATTTTCCAGTTGTATGTTGATTTTTGATTTGAAATGTTAATATGGAAGTTTGAATGTAAGTGTTAGTCATGCTATCATTCATACAGATTCATCATCCTACCAGTAGTATCTGCCACTCATAGCAAACGCTCAGTATCTGTTCCATCCAATCCAATTTTATAAAACGTGGATGTGATTTGTTTTTTGTATAATGCTGTATATGGATCCGTACTGGTACTGTTCACTCTTCTATATACTGTTCACAATGACTAAGATTATATTTCTAAATTTGCCTTGAATTAATTGTATTGCTCATCATAATCTTCCACAATTTTCCAAAAGTTTCCGGTATGTTGTTTACGTAAGTGCTTTACCCCTTGATTAACAACTTTACTACATACAAAACACATATACTTGCCTTATGGTTTAATTTAAGTACGTTATTTACATAAAATAAATTAGGGAGCAAGTTACTTTGCCCTAGATCGATACATTCAACATTAAAAATTGGTATATTATGTGGCGCGAAGTTTCAAAACATGACTTTTAAAATATTTTCAGGTTTTTTTGTTTATATCGTATTTGTGATTATACTTAATGTAGATCTTGTATCGAATTCGCTACATAATCGCTGTAAGTAAACAATCTTGCTTTCACAGTAAATACTACAAAAGATGTATAATATAAAGATAAAAGACCTTCTGAATAAATCCTACTAAATATTTTAGCAAATGGGCTAAGTCATTCAAAATCATGGCCAATCGAATAGTTGAGTGAATTGACTTGTTATTAAATATGGTTATTGTTACGTGTTTCTTATTATGAACGGGTGAAAATAAACAGGCCTACAAAACCAACAAGAATATATGTATTGTATACTTAATCGTTTTTCCTAATTTTCTTATTTCCATTAAAATTTATTTCTCACTTTTGCAGCAACACTAACATCACTGGATTTTTTTTTGATAAATCAGTAATCGTAGCATGTCCTCAGATAAATACTTGATGTAATGCATCGAAAATACACAATTCATTCATTCCTAACCGAGATTTTATGCCAGGTTTTTCTTGACATTTTACATTGTATATTGTATTTGGTTTGTTCTTTTTTCATTTATTGTGCAATTATCTGTATATCAATTCAAAGCTTCAAATANCATTTATTGTGCAATTATCTGTATATCAATTCAAAGCTTCAAATAAAAAAGATCATTTGGAGCTTTCTACGACCATTTGGCTCTTCTGTTACTTCTGTTACAATGATGGGTAACTACTATGGTCCGCGCCAGATTTTACCCCGGGAACTATCTGCTGTTTATGTAAACCTCACCCTCCCCGTGTTTTTTTCATGGGCCCAGTTTTTAGGATATTTTATTCGATTTAGCTCATATCTCAGAAAATAAATTAAAAAACATGTCAAGCAATAAGGCGCTCCATGGGCTTTCAAATGACCTATGTAAATACAACTACAATGCAAATATGCAATCACCCGATATTTTTGTGGGGCAAACTGCGACCATCCTGTTACGGATATAAATCGTTACATTTAGATAAGTCAAATTGACAGTAGCCCTTAAGATTGACCAAACATCTTTTCAGTGAATAATGAGGTCAATTTTGTAGAACATTGTTTATGATTAGCGCTTCACTAGATGGTAAAGCATATGCCAAAATTTAGGGAAAATTAATGCTCAAATCATAAAACAAGAATAAAAACTTGGATGATTTAAACAGGCAGTAGAGACGAGAGAAAAAATTTGCGAAGTTTTCTGTACCTTGATTTGCTGAGGAGAAGCAAGATGTATTTCCAGGTTATTTTTTATCAATAGTTAATAGTTATATGCATAACTAAAATTAATTCAACAAACCACCCATGTCCTTGTTTGAAAAGCGGTATTGTACCTAGTCTATGGCGTTATCAAGTTTCTCTCACTTTTATTTTGGGGTAACTTTTTTATATGTGTTCTTCTTCGATAATATTGCACTTTTATAGAAAAAGTAAACTCTTTGGATGCAAAACCAGAAAAAAAGCATTCATAGCAGTCACTAAATAGTCAGAAGCTCTTGGGATAAATTTTCCATCCGGGAATAAAATTTATGTAATACCAATACTTACCACAGCAAATGTGATCTATTTTGTCAATAAGAAACACCAAAGCTGTTTATGTACAAACATTTTTGGTTTGAATTGTTTTTTAAAATTGATTTATTACATGGCACCGGCACCTCAATTTTAATCAAAGCATACGAATTAAATATGAATGAATTCACTTTCTTCGACAAAATCTATATTGGAAATTCGGATTTTACTGTCGGTTACACGTTTCACTTACACGCAAGTGCATTATATTAATGAACGCAGTTATAACACAATGTAGTTTTTAATCATTCATCATATGCATGAGAGATTGAAATAAATTTTAAATACATATGTAACTTAAGATCCAAGATATATTGCCCATAAATTCA
>JAHZNB010006394.1:0-12118 GCA_027744295.1 Callyntrura guangdongensis
GCTGCTGACCACATACTACTGCCAAGTGCAAAATGCAAGTTGGATACCGCAACTTGTATGCAAGCGAAGCTAGCTCAACAAACGACACCTTTCAACCTTGCAAGTTGTAATGTGCGTGCAATTGTATACCTACGAAAACAGCTCAGCTCAACCCTCGGCAAAAAGTTGCATACGGAAAAGAAATACCTATATGCAGAATTCAATCAATCCATAACGAGAAGTGTAACACGTTAATGACTTATGAGCAACTACTAAAAAAGTCGAACCCTGCTGAACTTAATATATGAATCTGTATACCAAGTTTTAGCTATGGTTGTTATTTGAAAAAAATGTGACTCCCGCCCCGCTAACCTCCAAGGAGTTACCCACAAACCCCATCTTCGAACTCATAAAAGCTATTAACCATATCTATCGATTGGCGAAAGCAAAATTTTAAAATTCCTTTGCGTTATCGTGTTTACAGACACACTCACAAACAGACAGACGATGATCATTAACTAACTGACACTTTCTCAGTAGTTATTAATGGTGGTTCTCCGTTCTCGTAATTATTATTATTTAGTTGTTGTAATGTGCTGTGAACTAGTGTGAACTACAGCCGCACGCAACCTCAACAGGTATACATAGGGCAGGTTTGCCCGTTATGTCGTTGGTGTGCTATACTTTACTTCTGAACTCTCTTTTTATAAAGAAAATCGATAACATATATTTATGCCAATATATGTTTTCAGAGTGAAAGTATAGTGGTATTGGTATAGTTGTATAATACTTAGTAACCTTGACTGCACAATTTTTAAAATAGAACACTAGGTTAGGTGATATATGGATTGTACGAAAAATTAGGACAGATGGATGGACAAGCAAACACGCTTGATTCAGTTACAATATAAATAAAACATATTATTAACTTGGCACAGGACATCGGTTAAAGTGTTTAATTATGTTATAATGATGATGCATTGAAATACTAGGATTACAAATCTTAATAAAATCAAACTTATTTCTAAAGCTAACTTTTAGTGTAATAATAAAAAATCATAATCTTTCTAAATGTGTACTGATGTTTTACAACGGAATCTCACTCACAACACAATACAGTACAGGTACTGCTATCAAGTCAGTAAGTACTTTTATAATTTAGAACCAGACCACTACTGGGACTGAGACTTTAAAATTTTACTCCTTCGTTTCGCCCGTCCGTGCATATTATAAAATACTGTCACACCTACACCACAATCTCAAATGTAGGCAATAATTAGTATTATGATCTACAGATTTTTTGGTTGAGTTTACCAACAAAACAATAATACAGGTATACCAGTAAAAATTCACCGGTAACAGTTTTATTGGTTAAAAGTAATTTTGTCGGCAAAGAAAACGAAACCAAAATTTTGTTTAATATTTAAGTAACAAACATTGCAAAACTTGTAAAAAAAATTTTATATTCAAAAACTTGGCGTCACTCTGACGGAAATACAAATATTAGTAATTCGGATAAGAATTGAATTTGTACATGATTACAAAAATAAAAATGTCACAATTAATAATGATGACCTCAATTAGGGTTGGGATTCGGGAAAACTTCCTAACTCTACATCAATGTTCAATACACTATTAGCTATATAAAACAAAGTATACGTCATGGTGTTCTATGATTATGACGAAGATTTAAGTACACTAACTTTAGAATCTTATTCGACTTATCAGAAATGATAATGCATATTTTGCAATAAAAGTATAAGCAAAGCGTAATCACTGTTTAAATATAAATAAAATTCCTTACATATTAAAAGTATGAAAAGAGCATTTGTCCATACTTTTTTTCGTACATTCTTTGATTGGCAAACACAATATGTATTTCATTTGATTTCTTTTCAAGTACCAGAGAACAATGAAGTTTGTAGTCTGTTTACAGCATGTATTCCGACCGAAATTGTTTCTGGAGTTGATACAATTCCTCTGGAGATACGTTGTCCAACGACCACTCATGAAAAGGAAACTTTTCTATGGAATCCCGAAACTCTCCCATTAGTAAAGCTTGAATTCCGGCGATAGTGACCTTCAACGAAAAAACAGCAAAACAATATGATTTTTAAACTACAATTACTAATGTGTCCTTGATAAAAAACGACGACAGATTATCTAGTAACTTACGGATTTGATGGGTGCTGTACTTTTTAAATAAAACTCTTTCAGATGCAAATGACAAAATACCAATGCAAAAATCCGATCAGTAATTTTTGGCAACTTATCCAATCCGATCAGGGCAAGCTTCCGTAATTCTACAAAAGAATAATTAATTAAGGATTAATTAATTAGCACAAAGCTAGGCTGCAGTTAATATATTTAGTATACTAATTATTATTTTTGCTGGAACTACTCGGCAATTTAAGGAACACAGGATCTTCTATGTTTTCCCCAACGAAAGCGACATTTCCCAAATTTACGCAGTTCTTCAGAGTCACTTCCTCAAGCTGTGTGAGACCCGCCCAAAGAGTGACCAAGGACTTATTAGTACCCAACCAATTGGATAGCGTAATCTTGGTAAGATTTGCGCAGTTGTGAACCAAATTCCCTACTCTCAAGCAACGAAGGGGTGGTTCGTTCTCAGTGCGTTCTTTGTACCGAACCTTGAGTTCCTGTAAACTGGGGCGTGGTACCGAAGAAAACAAAAACGCTTCCAGATGGGACGTGGGATGTTGTTCTCCAGCGAGATTGCGGCCTAGATGTGTGGAATCAATGGTAATGTCCAAGAATTGTAGGTTTGGCCAGTCAAAGTCCAAGTAGGGGAGCTGACCGTTTCTCAATCTTCTGAAGCTGCACTGAGACGTGTTGGTAATCACCAACTTTTCTAGGTGATACAACTCCGTGACCAGGGATGCTGAAATGTTTTCCAAAGAAGCAATATACATTCCTGAATTTCTATAAAATCTGTCAGGATTCGGAAATGGTGAACTGGTAAGAATTGGAAGGTAGGGTTGATATACACACGTTCCCAAAGGCCCTTTGGGTTGGATGATGCTCTCCACAGAGCTGTGTTGCTCAGCGTTGACATTTAGCAATTTAACGTTGTTAAAACCACAAATCTCTACGAATTGTACATATTTATCCTCTGGTATCAACCCGTTCCGGCGATGATGTCGAAAGTCGTAAAACTTAAGATTCGGCTTTTCGTGAATTTTCGCCAACTCTCTGCGTTGGACCACGTAAACCGCCGCTTTTAACAGTCCATTTACCAACATATGATATATAAGAACGGTATTTGTGACATCACCAGAAAAGTAAGGATACCGAAAGTATTCCAGATCTGGACAAAAGTGCAAAAAATCCCAGGCGTACTCACAGTCGTACTGAGAAAAAATTTGGACTTGATTCAGCGCTAAATGTCGAAGGTTACGGAAGGTGGGTGGAAAATAACAGCTACCTTCGGGCATTCCACTCGAGCTTCCACCGGAGCGTGGTTGAGCTTTATGCTGAGCGTCAACACTTTCAATATTTAAATGTTGGAGATTAGTTAACGCCAAAAAGAACTCGTGCTCGGCCTTCGTTCCACACGCAGAGAATTGTTTTACCCGCAAATGCGTTATTTTGGAAGCATACAACTGCAAAAATTCGGGAATGTGTGAATTTTCATAAAATTGCGGTCCGCGGTTGTTGATATAAATGTACGAGCTAGGAAGATCCACTCGTATGTAATCCTCCAACGTGTGATCTGTTTCGTTAATTTCTCTCACGTGACTACGCGGATGGGCGCTCATGTAATCTTCAGAGTAGAGCTTGAGTTGTTGGCAGGTCCGTCTGAGTCGAAGTAGGTCATTCGTTTTCAAGTAAGAAAACATGTGCTCATTAAACTGTTAAACAAAATTATATTTTTGAAAGTACCCCAAAAACTACAAGACACTAAGACACAATCGCTTGATGATAATAATAATAACACGATTTTGTATTCTTTAATTCGAAGAAGAATTCTGACTTTTTCCTCAAATTTGTGTAAAGTGTGTTTCTTACCACTTCCTCGGGCAGGGTTAGCAGGAAATTTTCCTCACTAGGTGCTGCTGGAGGAATCGCCCCAACTGCTTCTTCCATTTTATCGTGTACTTTTATAGCCGTATAAAATTATAATACCGTTTGTATTTAAATTTTTACAACATTCTAAATTTTCAAAAAAATACGCATTATCACTGTTAGTTATACGTATACCGGTTGTGTAAAAAATGACATGAGCGGAAAGTGGAAAGAATTAACGGAAACGGAAGGTTCAATTCAATTTAGCTGTACTGTTGTACGTACAGCCCTACTAACATACAAAAGCATTATTTTTCCTATTTGGCTACCTATCATTACCTACATCATATGAACGACATCACGGCTGCTTCACAAAGTACTCATATATACCTAGTACCAAAAATGTCAATATTTGGAACACTATAGTTTTGACTTTTGGCAATTTTCATATGAACGCTTCAACATAAGGTCCTGTTATGTCGTCATTGTTATGCATACATATAGCCGGATGCCTTCAAGTAAAATCTGGGTTTCATTTGCAAATTGCAATTGTAATCAATACTTTTTGTTAAATGGGAATGGTTGATAAATAATTAAGCCCTTCTTTTTACTACTGTTGTAGCAGTTGCTAACAACGTTGGTAACTGCAACGGTACATGAAATAAAAATGCATAATTTTATATCCAGTCAACACATCGACGTACGGCGCAACCGTAAAAATTATCAGGATGCATCATTGGCAAAATTGATCATAAAATCTAATAAAAATTGAAACGTTGCCTTTCCTCTGCCTGGCTCTGGTGACCTGCTTCACAATCACAACTTCCAGGAAGGGGCAGTTTACTGAAACTGCTTGATGAAAATGTATACTTATATTTTTGGATTTTCACTAATATTATCTTCAGGTTTGCCTTGCGAGATAATTTGAGTAGCCCTTCTTTTTACTACTGTTGTAGCAGTTGCTAACAACGTTGGTAACTGCAACGGTACATGAAATAAAAATGCATAATTGTATATCCAGTCAACACATCGACGTACGGCAACCGTAAAAATTATCAGGATGCATCATTGGCAAAAATTGATCATAAAATCTAATAAAAATTGAAACGTTGCCTTTCCTCTGCCTGGCTCTGTTGGCCTGCTTCACAATCACAACTTCCAGGAAGGGGCAGTTTACTGAAACTGCTTGATGAAAATGTATACTTAAAATTTTTGGATTTTCACAATAATATTATCTTCAGGTTTGCCTTGCGAGATAATTTGAGTATGTACGGTGGACTCAACAACCAACATCCGCGTCTTCTAAAGTTTGCTTGTAATAAAATAATGTCATTAAAATCTGTGTTTAATTGTTCCTCAGTTGAGCTTGAACATACTCATATATGGCTAAAGTGAAAACAAAATCAAGTACCCACTCGAGATTTTTATTAAAAAATGCCGACAAAATTCCTTATAAAGTAAAAATTTTCTTTGACATGGAAATCTTAATTTTAATTGGTGTGCAACCAAAATAGAAAATTCCTGATAACCATGGACCATGGGGATAATAACAAAAAACGAATCTGGATTTATATTAGCAAAAGCCCGGTACCTTGACAAACCCCCCAAAAAATTAAGTTTGACAATTCGCAGCCATTTTAAAGTTAAACCTGATTATGTAAAATAATATGTAAATTACAAACTTTGCACGGGTTGCAAACTGCAACTTGCAGGTGACAAGAAAGTCTAACAACAAGTATAATTAAGAATAGTGAAAGTACCAAAAGCAAATTTACTGTCTGTAATCATAACGATGATGCGTGATGTCCTCACTCCTCACCCTCAGTCGTACGTAACCCCATTTTATTACAGTAGCTAGCGTTGTTGTGTTGTGACTTGTGAAAGGATAGGCTCGCGTCGTAAGCCGTCGTGTTGAGCTGTTCTGCTATGTGCTCGTGCTGCTTACTCTTTTTGCGAGAAAATCGATAATATACATACCTTCTTACATATATATTTATAGCTAAAGACAACCATACATAAATATATGTTTAAGAGTGAAAGTAGCACAGTAACCTTGAGTGCACAACTTGCAAAATAATGCACTAGTGTAGTGGTGGGTGATATGGATGGATGTTGATGGTTAACGACATGCAAAAATGAGAGTGAAAAATAAATGAATGGACAAACGAACATGATTCGATTATCATATTAAAATTGCAACAAAAGAAGAATTTTGCTTACCTAATCTTTGAAAGGGATTAATTATCAAGTTAAAATAATAAATGTTAAATTCAGTTCAAAACATGAAAAACGAGATGGGGTGTAAAAACCCAAATGTGTAACTACGGAAAGATTTGAGTAATATGTGACGGTGAAATTTGCCACCACTATGGTGATGATGAATTTACCTATAATCCCTGCTGGAAGCCACATTTATTAACCAATCTAGCTCAAACTTGATATACTTATATAAGTACTTATAAGGTATCTGTGGGAAACAATTTTCCAATTTTGCCGCCAACTGGGAGTCAAAGGGGTCAACTATGCTAACGAGTAGCTGGTAATTAACAAATAAATTGAATTAACGGCCAACAAATCCCGAAACTCTTCTGTGAGTAAAGCGTGAGTTCCATTGATAGTGACCTTCAACAAAAAACAGCAAAACAATATGCTTTTTAAACTACAATTACTAATGTATCCTTGATAAAAAAAGATTGACAGATTATCTAGTAACTTACGGTTTTAATGGGTGCTGTACTTTTTAAATAAAACTCTTTCAGATGCAAATGACAAAATACCAATTTCCTATCCTCACAAAAATCCTATCTGTAATTTTTGCCAACTTATCCAATCCGATCAGGGTAAGTTGCCATAATTCTGCAAAAGAGTAATAATAATGCGAATTGTTTTGATCGTAGAAAGTAAATTTAGTAATGCAATTTTATTATTTCAAATTATATTACAATTTATTTTAGTTGATGGACTTTCGTTCCAATTGGATTAAGTGGAATGTCATGTCTGTATTCTGCAGTACGTATATTTTTTTTACAAAATCGTAATTTTCTTCTAAATGTGTATGTATTTATTCGATTTTGTAAAGGTGTCTGCCAGTCGGCCGGTTGGTAGGTTAAGAATATGTACACTTAAGTCACATCTTCAATAAGGGCTTAATTAATCTTGTAATAATAAACGTTATTTTCATTTAAAATCAAGAAAAAAACGTTGCTTATTGTTGAAGGTTACATTTAATATGGAAATAAATTAAGATTTAACACTAAATTTTAATTACGTAATCATAATTATCTAAATATTACTCATTTACACAGAAACATTAACACTGGTTAAAAGATGTATGAACTACAACTTATAGTCTATAAGTTAGAGTACCTATCATCTTGCTAGTATGTTAATTGTACATGTTAAACTATAAATTAAATATAATTTCATGATAAAAATCCATGAAAATCACTGCATCGATACATAAATCTTTACATCAAAATCCAATAATGCCAGTGTGGCAATGTGATAAACACACAAAATTTTTGATTAGTTTGTAAATAAATCTACTTTTGAACTGACATTTAGAGAGTTTTTAAATGCGGCAACCTTTACACACATTCTATCTTTTAGTTTTAGTTACTTTGTGTTCCTGTTCCTGTTTTCGGTACCGGTATACCGGTTTGTACCCAAAAGAGTCCCTCCTATTTTGCTCGGTATCTCCTTTTTTAACTTTTTGACGATAAAATATTACACAATGATGTCATGTCGCAATTTACAACAGTTAACATTATGATCCCTACAGACTTGTAGAATTCAGGTTATCAACGAAATGTGACTTTAATGCTACCTATTAGTAATGTAAATTCCCTGAAAAATGCTTGAGAATTCAATATGAACAAAAAGTGGCTTTAAGAATACAGAAAATTTGCTATAATCTGAAGGATATATAAATGGACATAAGTATCGGTAAATCGCTTTGAATTCAACAGTAGAAGCATGTCCGTGATCAGGTTCAGGTACACAATTGGAGCCTTGATCGTACTATATATTTTGATGCATGTAAATTTAATTCGCCAGATATAAATGTTGCACAGACTGAATCTCAACTCACTAGACGCTAAAAATCATTTGCACTTTTGTATACCCTTGTGGAAATTTTCCATAAAAGCTATGGTGATTGACATAAAGTTATCTTTTATATACCAAGTTTATGTAAAGAAGGTGTGAAGGGACGAGAAGTTTTCAGTTAATCTCACAATATATTATTATAAAATGGAATAATAATGAATATGAACAGAATATTTGCTCATATTATTCATTTGAGTACTTTTTGGTTTCATAATTTGGCCAGAGTATAATTCTATGTTTCCTTTTCCTATTCACAAAAAATTTTCACGCATAATTAATTGGTATATTTACAGCATGTATTCTGATCTAAATTGTTTCTGAAGGAGACACAACTCCTCTGAAGAGACGTTATCCAGAGACCATCCTTGAAAAGGGAACCTTTCTATGGAATCCCGAAACTCTCCCATGAGTAAAGCTTGAATTCCGGCGATGGTGACCTTCAACGAAAAAATAAGCAAGATATTACTTTTTGTGAGTATCATTACTCTTCTGACCTCTGATATAATAAAGTGTATTGTCGTTGTACAGTTCTCTATTCACTCACCGACTTAACTGGTTTTGAACTTTGCAAGTAAAACTCCTTCAAGTGCAAACGACAAAATACCAAGTCAAAGACGAGATCTGTAATTTTTGGCATCTTATCCAATCCGATGAGAGCTAGTTTCCGTATTTCTGTAAAAAAAGAATGCAATGTTAAATAAATTGAGCGTAAACAAGAAAACCGCTTTATTTAATCTTGGATTATTTGTTGGTTATTACTGGATAATTCGAGAAACACGGGTTCATCCCTGTTTTCCCCAATAAAACCGGCATTTCCCAAATTTGCGCAGTTCTCCAGAGTCACTTCCTCCAGCTGGAGGAGACCCGTCCAAAGAGTGGCCAAGGATGTGTTATCGCCCAACCAATTGGTCAACGTAATCTGAGTTATATTTCTGCACCTCCGGACCAAATCTCCTTCTCGAAGACATATAAATGGAGCTTCGACCTCCGTGCACTCTTTGTACCGTACCTTGAGGTCGCGTAAATTTGGGCGGGGAACCGAAGAAAACAAAAACGCTTCCAGGTGGGAAGTAGGATGTCGTTCTCCAGCAAGATTGGGGCCTAGATGTGTGGAATCAATGGTAATGTCCAAGAATTGTAGGTTCGGCCAGTCAAAGTCCAAGTAGGGGAGCTGACCGTTTCTCAATCTTCTGAAGCTACACTGAGACGTGTTGGTTATCACCAACTTTTCCAAATAAGATATTTCCGTGACCAGGGACCCTGAAATATTTTCCAATGAAACAATGCATAGCGCTACATTTCTGAAAAATTCGTCCAAATCAGGAGTATCTGCGACCGCCTCCAAGCTATTGTGCTGTTCAGCGTTGACATTTAACAACCGGACATTGTTAAAACAGCAAACCCTCACGAATTCTAGGTACGTGTTTTCGGCTAACAGCCCGTTCCGACGATGATGGCGACAGTCGTAAAAATTAAGATTCGGCTCGTTCGGAAAATCTCTTTGACGTTCGTATATGTAAAGCAACACCTTGCATAATCCAATTACCAATACTGGCTCCACCTGTTTGTTACAGGTATAGTACGGATACCGAAAATATTCCAGGTTGCGACAAAAATGCAAAAAATCCCAGCAGTACTCGCAGTCGTACAGTGAAGAAATTTGTATTTCATTCAGCGCCAAATATCGAAGGTTACGGAAGGTTGGTGGAAAATAGCAGCTTCTTACGGCAACTCCTCCCGAGCTTCCGCTAGCGCGAGGTGGAGCTTTATGTTTAGCGTCAATACTTTCAATTTTTAAATGTTTGAGATTAGTTAACCCCAAAAAGAACTTATGCTCGGCTTTCGTTTCGCATGTGGAGAATTGTTTTACCCGCAAATGCGTTATTTTGGAAGAATACAATCGCAAAAATTCGGGAATGTGTGAATTTTCATAAAATTGAGGCCCGCTGTTGTTGACATAAATGTAAGAGGTGGGTAGGTCCAGCTCAATGTAATCTTTAAACGTGTGATCCTTGTCGTTAATTTCTCTCACTTGAGTACTCAATGGGGCATGATTGCGCATATAATCCTCAGAGTAGACCTTGAGCAGTTGGCAAGTTCGTCGGAGACGAAGAAGGTCATTCGTTTTCAAGTAGGGGAACACGTGTTCATTAAACTGTTAAACAAAAATGCCTGTGGGTGAAAGCCTGTAAGGTTATCTATGATACTGTTGTGGTAAAGAGTGCTTTAATTTAATTTTAATTACTTACGAGTTCTCCGGGCATGAAGAGCAGCAAACTATCCCTTTCCACTTCTGGGGAAATATTCGGCTGAAATACTCCCGCCATGATATCTTTTTCAAGTTTTCGAAATTTTACGGAAAATGGAGCAAAAGGTTATTTATTTTAACATTACTTGTAAATCAGTGCCAGTAAAATTAGCGTTTGCATTAGTTTCTAATTTCCAAAATAAAAATACAAAGGGATTAGAACTCTAGCAACAACAGTTGTGCGGAGAAAGGAAGACGGACGAAAGCAGAAAGAGGATAGGAAGGAGAAAGGAAGCAACAGCACGCATATAATTATGATGTGGAAATACAGTACACCATCAACTGCCAACAACGAGGGAAATTGTTATTGCTACTATATACCTATACGAGCGACTTCAAGACTGCTTTATATAGAGTACCTCTAGTAACAAAAATCACCAATACTTGGAGTACTCCACGTTTGACGTTGGTGAGTGTTTTTATAAGCACGCTGTGAAGCGTTTTTCCACTCTGCGGTACCAATTTTATGCCAAACTTAAATTCAAATTTATGCCTTGGTTAAAAAAAAGACGGAATTGTATTGCACAGAAGGCTAAGGAGAGGATAGACAATTAAATAGTTTATTTTTATGTATGTTACTTTCATCATCCATTTTTAATCAAAGGTAATACACGAGATTGTTACTGGAAATAAAAGAAAGGATAATAGTTTTACCAAATATGACCAATAAAGTATTACTATCTCCTATGCACGCAAACTTTACGAAAATCGCACTACAATACGCATTATATGTACTTTTTTATTGTTCTAAACTAATATAGTTACAACATTTGCGATTATTTTTGCAATAACAAAATCCAAATCGCACAAAATTTTAAACCTGTTAGTCATCACTAAAATCTAACTATTTGGTTATACCTATGTACCTNTCACTAAAATCTAACTATTTGGTTATACCTATGTACCTATTTATGATTAGTCTACTCGATGGAATAATCTCCACAGTTTTTTTTATTAAGATTAATCAATCTACAGTGAGTTGATTGATCATCACCATTGATTTATATTTTTATTCTCAACTACGCTGTATTTAATATTTACAGAGTATAGTTTACTTAGAAGTAGACAACGTTGTTAATTATTAATTAGAGACAATTAAAACACAAATCGCTTGTAGAGTATTTTCATGGATTGACACATATTAATAAATGTTTGCGTTTATATTTTAGTGACTTCTACAGTTTTGCTTACACTTTGGTTAAATAGGTTGGTAAATTATATTATATTATAATTGACATTATTGTGTGTATACCTACATCCAAGGTCTTTTGTAATACCATTCAAGACAAAAAGTTCCAACACCATTAAAGTGCAGTAAAACGATAAATGTGTTTTAAATATTTATTTGATGTAAATTCCAAGCGTCATTAAGAACGTCGGATTCCTTACTAAATCCTCCGAAATCTTGTCAAAATGTAGGTACTACATCACATTAATCTTCTGTACGAGGTACTGACAAGTATTGTGAGAATTTGAATTCAAAGTGAAAGTATTGGTAGCACTGGTGATGATGATTGTAGGACTGGTGACATTCTCAAGATATATTTTCATATACTTACAACATATAACATATTTTTCTTCTTGATTTGTATTATTTACAGTGACAATTCTCCAATATTGTGAGAAAATCATTTCCACACCATTCAATTCCAAGTTTTTCGATATGATTTTCATAAGCATATATTTTTTCAATTTGGC